>JAPEVF010000015.1:0-11830 GCA_029747585.1 Pleurotus djamor | reverse complement strand
ANTTATATAACCCTCACGTAGSAGGCATCCATGGGAATTCGAGTAATTGAACCTGATGGAAAACGGTCCTWAGGCCTAGTCCTCAGCCAGTCAAATTTTTGACATGCTCGCGATAGCATGACTGTTCTTGAAATACTTCCACATCCTGGAACCTAGCATGCACTTGCGCGTACCCCTTCCACCGGTCCTCCCAATTGCGAGTAGCCCAAGTCGGTGGGCTCGAAAGAAAATGGAATCGCATCCGGGACAAAGTTGGGTCGAGTCCAAGTGAGTTCAGCTTGGACATGGCACTGGGCGCGGAGGTCACGGCGACTACTGACACTGTAGACGATTCTATTGATCATCTGATCTGTCAGACACGGTCACATGGTTCGACGCGTCTTGCATCAAGATTCAATGTCATTGATGCAAGACATGACGATCCCAAGTTTCATGATGATCCAAATTCTTGAGTAAACCATGACCTAGTGAGCCTTGCGCGCAAGTCTTGAGTTATCGACTGGTCCACTGTGCATAGTGGGCGAAGCACAAAGCCRCTTCATCTGCGTAGAGACATTTTATTATTACACTGCACTTGGTATTCAAGATTCAAGTTTAAACACAAGACAGTARGCCATCCAGCTTAGCCAGCACTTGTGCCTGTTTATCCTTCCCGACATCCAGCTTGAGGGCATCATCCAAAACGGTGACACTRACGAAGCACCCCCGGAGAAGGGTAGTCGTCTCGTCAGGCAGATGACTATGCCCACACGTGCTGACATCCGTRACAAACGGATTCGGGATCAACCTTGTCAAGATAAACTTGAAACTCTCCGCCGTAGGGCACTTATCCGTTCCGGGGAAGTTGACGTTCAAGAAAGTATGGGCTGGAAGGATAGGGCCCGAGCCTTCGATAAGTTTGTTGACGAGGGTAATGATGAGTGAACTATAGATGCGTGCGGCAATGCTATCTTGGGAGGTTGGATCCGTTTCGAGAGATGTGTAGGAGATGTGGCTGGCCGTYTTYCCGGAGAATGCRATGGAKGGGATGCCTTCCTTGGCTCCCTCGGCTGCTGCGCCGCTAGACARTCCCTMMTAAGTCAGCCTGYTCTSRCTTYWCCAGCTATAGTGAAAGAAACCTACACAGTACCAGATCCCAAYACKCCTAAGTTGATGTTCTCTGTCAGACATGAATTAGCYACGACTGGTCATATTCTAGCAGAGCGAGCTAACGCACGTCCGACGTTGGAACCACTGATGACTAGATCAGGCTTGGTGCCAAAGAACTGRGGTGAAAGCGTYTGRATACCGAAGCGAACAGCATCGACGCTGCGACCGGGTYTAAAACGGGTAACTTCGAGGAACAGTTTTTCGACTCACGGGAAAGAGTTAACATAGTTGAGCCGGGCTAGCATGGGCAATGTCAGTGCGAGTCAAGCTCCTGGATTTCAGCAGGAGCTCACGATCTGTAGCGTTGAATCCAATGGCTGGAGATCCTGCGGGGCAACTGTCGAATTCGCATGGTTCGGTACGCTCAGTCGGCGTAGCTGACTTTGAYCCAGTACCGGATTGGTTTTCCGCTGGAGCAGACAAGATAACCTGAGATGAAGAGTGCATGGTGTTCAATATCAGAGGTCACAATTGACCGGAGAATAGGTACGCGTACATCGARACCGGCAGCGTTCAAGGCCTCGTATTCGGCTCGTATTTGAGCCTCAGCCCACCCGTCGTCGTTTGTGAGGACGACACGCTTCTGAGCCAGAGAGCTAGACAAGAAAAGGAGGAGAGCACCAAGCTGAATGACGGAGGACTTCATGATATTCTGGCACGAAGCTCTGAAGGTCCGAGTGAGTGAGAGTCTGAAGCGAAGGGCTTACTTCACCGATATMTATAYMTGATTTCTGCGCACGTTTAAAGAATTAGCACATATGGACCGTTGAGCATGTGTGGTATTGGATTCTCGAGGNAGTCCACCACCAGGAGTTTGGAACCTTGGGGGTGTGAGAAGAAAACGACGGAAGATGCGCCGCAGTTACGCGAACTCGAGAGGAACCACACCACACCACAAGGTCCACAAGGAACAACTTTTCCATACCTCAGAGTGACCATACAATCTGTGTCCACGAAGTATGTCGACGCTATGTATAGACGCACGTTCTATTTCCTTCGAAATTGAAAAGCACCAAGCACCTTCCTCACCTGAATAAGGGCCCGAGTAAGTCGTGGCTTCGTGTAGGACCGGTTACTCATGCGAGATAAGTGACTGACCTCGACCTGTAGTTCAATTCTGCTGATCAAATGGCACTTCACACCGCTGAAAAGTAGCGATTCGAGGAGGGTGCCAAGGGCTGNNNNAGCATGTCACCACAGTCTGTATTTCTGACCGTGAGAAGGATTTATCCCACGCTCASTCAAGAACAGACGTTGATCCTCGCGTTTCTTGCCAACTTTCATCCCATTGCGGTACGTTCATCCTATAATGTTGTTGATTGTGGTCCGTACTGATTATCATACTCGTAGATGCTCTAGTATCTGCACGTACATCCCGGGAGCAAAAATGATAGTNAAAATGTTAAAACGGCAGGGTCCCTGGATCTCGCCCTTCTGGGTCTTGTACATCCATACGGCCCCCTCAGCGGTTGGTTTTCCATCAGTTCTCCAACCCAGGCCCTGCCGTTATCTACATAAACAGACAACACATTCAAACTCTCCAGCACCCACCGCAACGCCCACCTCAGCTCATATCAACCCATCGCGACTGTCTTGAGGTCCTGCTCCTCCCCGTGGCCCGGTGCACAACTTGGCGACACCGGGCAAGGAAGCTCCCGGTGGGAACTCCCTTAGACGTGGATGAAGACACGGCTGGGACTGGTGCTGTCCACATCTTCACGGGTACAAACGGAGACCAGGACCGTCGTTCGAGGCTGATGATGAGTAAAGCACGCGCCTTGGCTTTCTCCTGGTCGAGTATGTATGTGTCGCTGCGATACGGAAAGGATCAAGGCGAAATGCCTGGTTTATATACGCCACCAGTTGTTGACGTGTATTTCCTCAGTGTCAGTTGATCCACCATCTTGCTCAAACTGAGCACCGCCTTCGACGCGCCACAGACGCGACGCGTCTGAATCATCTGTCAGTTATGCTCGTGAAATGTGCTGCTCGATTCGGGCGGTCTCGCACTGCTCAAGTGGTATTCGTTGGTGCCTCTGTCTCCTCTGTCTCCCTCCTCCTCAACATTCTCTCCAGTCATATCCTGATCCCGTTTCAATGCAAAGTCCGGGCGCGTCTACGGGCTCGTCATCTTGGACGTCTACCTCAATTTTTACGCACCGTTCTGACAATAGTTCTTTATGCTGTTGGTATATCTCAGTCTCCAAACTTGGAAACATCTTCCTCGACGCCACTTTCTTTCGCCTGAACGATTTCTAGGAGACGCCACAAGCATGACGACGTGCATCCGCCTACTCTCCATCATGTGATGTCCGTCCAAGTATAAAACCCACTCAACGATCGGACGGACGCGTCTTAGCTCTTCGACTCCAGCCATTACCTCCTCATTTTGCGCTTCTTCCAAATCACGGTGCGTTCAACCCGCCTAGTCTGCTCTGAACTCTGACCGATGCTAATACCTTCTCCAGCCCTCGCCTTTACGTCTCCACCGCCCACCATGTCAAACTTTGACCGACTTCTGAAAATTCTCTTGGTGGTACTTTCCAATGGCAAGTCCCATCACTCTCCTTCCCTCGTCGACTTGTTCTATGATCGGGCTCTTGGCGTCCAGAGTGTTCTTTCTAGCGCCACAGAGACCGACACCACGCGCGTGGACGAAATTCAGAACGAAGCTTTGTCGATCGCGTTGAAGCGTCTTGAACGGGGTAAGACGCTAGATGTGTCGTCTATCAAGGTGTGGGGTACTCTCAGAACCGCCTCGTTCAACGGCGGGAAACCGAAGAAGAGCTAATTTGGCTTCGATTCTACGCAGATGCTGCAAGATGTTTTCTCGTCGACTGGCCTTAAAGCAAAACTCTGTCGATCCTTCCCCACGATGATCCAACCCTTCATCGCTCCCGCTATTTACGAAAAGCTCCCTACCCAACCCAGTGTACCCTGCACCCCCGAACAGTCAACCATCTTCGCAACCGCATGGTCGACCTTGGTCTGCATCCTCAACACATATTACCCAAGGACGACCATGAAAGCCTTGGTCGAATTATTCCTACCTCTCGTCGACGCCGCACTTTCCTTCTTTGCAAATGATCCACGAGTGTGAGTAGTTCGCTCATGTTTGCCATGTAGCACAATGTCCTCTAACATTTTCCCTCTCGTTTTCTCCATGGATAGTCCTTGTCTTCCCCGCAAGGTCGACCCTCTTTCCGGTGTCCTTAATCAGAAGCACGTTGCCAAGGCGGATCACCTTCTAGAACCTGTAGTCGACACACCACCTATCACCTGGGGATCGTTCCTAGGCGTCGGAATCTTACCCCTTACTCCCCCTTCTCCTGCCCCTACCCCCTCCTCGCTCCTCCCTTGCATCAGTAACCCTCTTCCTTGCCTTCCTACCACGCTCGCCGTAAAGCAAGCCCCAGGGAAGGCTTGCTTTCAAGATGTCGTCGTCGGTGATATCTCATCTTCGAACGTTATAATCCCACCTCCGACGTTCCGTCCCCCCATCGCCTTGCGAACCACCCAACTAATCAGTGTTACCCGTAAATACCGTAAATCCAAGGCGAAGAAAAACAGAACTCGTAAACTGGCGTTCAAACCAACTACATCCTCCCCCTTTCGTATCAAGATTGCTGCAAAACTCGGCGTCTTGAGACACCTATCTTCCAGATCAATCAGGATGTGATTCCCTCGGGTCGTGTATCCTCTATACTAGCCACAGATGGGCTCAAGAAAACGCTCGCTATCTATTATTATCTCGTAATTACAGTATCTAGGAGGGTAAGAATCTACATGTACATGGCTACTCTATCTAATCAACAGCCTGAGGGTATCGTGAAATCCAAGGGAATAATGAAAGTAAGATAGGTTGGAAATGGTAGGATCTGAATGAATGAAAAAATGCGGCGGTAGTTACACGTGTAGGGTTTCAGTCAAGAGGGACCAGAGGGGCATCTGGGGGCTTTTCAGGGTATTCAATTGTTCGCGTCACAGACTCGAGAAAAAGGAAGCACAAACCGTTTCCCAAATTCGTGAAGAACCTTGTCCACAAGGTCAATTATATAGAGGGCAGTAGACTCCAGCATGTTCTTGAGTTTTGCTTCGTCCAGCCGCCTGAGCTTTCCCACTGCGACATAGAAAAGGGCAGGGAGATCGTCGGAGAACTCAGCCGAGTGGGAGACTTCGAGACCTGCCTGCGCTGCAAGGAAGATCCCAACTCCTTTCGAGGCAGCGAGCTTGCAAATCATCTACAACAAGCCGTCTCAGCACCGGGAACCGACTTGAAGCAACGACCTACAGTTCGATAGCCGGCACCACGAGGAAGAGAGTGGTGCCAACTGTACAAACGTTCACACTGGAACGCCACCGCCTCCTTCCACGCAATATATCCTAACAACTCCAGAGGTCGACATGGTCCGACCACACGGCCTTTGTTGTCGAATTCGACGGCGGGCGTCAGAGTAAGGGCGCTGAGTTCGGTCAGATAGCCATGGACAGGCTGCCCGACGTCGGTATAGAGGAGATCCACCAAGCGGTCTTCATGTTTCCGGTCAACTTGTGAGTAAGCCTCGAGGCGGTAGCTATTCATGTCGCCCAAGTACTGCAAAGTCCCTTTGGTAGGCCAGTCAAGTTCGAAGGAGGCATGGATCGAAGGCATGGCCGGGAGGATGAAGCTCCTGTAGAAGTCGAGGAGTCGCTTCCGAGAGTAGGTCTTTTTGATATAGCATGAGTGAGCTTCGAGAATATCCGCTTGACGTTTCAGCTCGGGGTACGTTTTTGGAATGGGGATTTCGTCCATCCGGCATTGTATTCGGCCCATAACGACATTTGATGATAGCAACGTGAGTGAATGCTAGAATGGGAAGATTGTTAGATTGAGAATCCAAAGACAAATGAGCGCATATACGTACTTCGAAGGCAGCATATCTTTTGTCGTCGTCGGTGTATTCGATTCTAGTCGCGATTTCGGGCTCCTCTGAGTCGTCAGGTTCAAAAGGAGCAGAGGCTTGCTCGGTGAAAAAGTAGTCGTACAGAACGTCGGCAACGGCGAGATTGTGAACCCCATCACCTGCTTGTTCCAAGACATCGTTTCGATTTGGGTCCAGAGCAGCAGCAAGAGCAACAGACAATCGTTTGAGTGAAGGAGGGTGTTGAAACGGCATGATGGTAGTGAATCGTGACTCGATGTGTTGCTTCAGTGGGAGAGGTATTTTGTTGGGATCCCTGCGAGACATTTGCCCGGGACGACGAATTCCTCTAACCCGCCGAGCAATATCCAGGTCACGATTCTGGGTGGTCGGGTGCTTAGATTTTGAAGTCGAGTGTTTAACTTTCATTTTCAATTGGACTGGTGCCATGATGAGAGAACTAGGGTGTATGGGTGTGGGTGGAGGTCGGTGTATCACAGAGGTCGTGGTTTGGGGGAAAGAAAGAAAGGACTAGACGGGGCGAACTCGTCGTATTTATACTGTCGAGATGTCCATTTCTTATTTGTCGTTGTCATCATCGCATCCCAAATTAGACGAGCGTAGACCAGAAGTGGGTTCGACCAGAAGTCACGAAGGCAAGACAGCAGTCACGGAGAGTGACGTACATTGCGCGGCCGAACACGTCGTCGAGTTCGAGAGCCTCTGCAGTCTCGTAAACTCACAATCCTATGGTTGTTGTGGTTCAAGCCCAAGTTCAAAGAATGTCTCGAAACCCAAATACCGACAGTCAACTGCCCTGCTATGTACCTCCAAGTTCAGAAAAGGGACAGAAGGTAGCAGGGGAAGATCCTATACTGAATAGGGATGTCAGGGGCTTGTCAGAATTTTTTCGAGTTCATCGACGACGTTGGACATTCATGCAGCAATGCGCGAGAAAGAAATCATCCAGCATTTTGTAACTACATACAGATAGCTCACGGCTCGGCCAAAAATAAGAGAAAGTTAAATATTGAAAACGGCGAAAGCCTAGATCTCAGCCTGCCCAGTTCTTGAACACAGCCAGAATGCCCTCTACTCCCCCGGGTGTTAGGGAGGGCGTCAACCTAGGCTTCACCGTCGCCACAAATATCAGCACATTACAAGTCTCCGGTTCCCCCATATTTGATTAACCGTGCTGCCCCTCCTCCGTCCAAGTCTATCCCTCCGGACTTTGCAACGTTGGTTCCCTTCCTCGCTGTCCAGTGGACAAAGATAGCCCAATGAAGGAACTATCCCAAGCACCCTCCTTCGCAGAAGGACAAATACGCCGAAACGTGCTTTCACGAGGTACAAACGGGCTGCAAACGCCATCCGGTCAGGACATACGATGGTGAAGGAGAGGTACCGGTGGGCTAGATCCGGTCGAACATGTTTGTGCTACGAGAGAAACACGGTGAACGCACCTGGTATATATAGGCATTTGGGGGCGCCCCTGTCCTCGTCGACTTTGAGTTTGTCGCCCTGGTCGCCTTTGCGTTTGTTGATTTCAACGAACAGAAGAAACGCGGCACCGCCTCAGCACCGCCTTTGCTCAACCACAATGGTGAATTACCCAACGCTTGTGGTTGCGGCCTGGCCCGTATCTTAGATGGGCATCATTGGTGTACCACAAAGAGATGGCACGGAGTTTATGTTATGTGGGAGGATGACACTGTGCGTGACTCAGTTTCAACTCCACATGAGACAACGCGAAGCCATAAGCACCGAGTCGAGAATTCAGCACTGGGACATTGCCGTTGTCAGGAGGACGCTGCTTTTTTTTTTAGCAACAGGGTGACGAATCGTGGTTTGCTCCATGATCTGCAGGAATTTCATTCACTGTCAACTGAAGATCGTCGGCTACGTTTACTTCCTGCTTCACACTGGCAGTGTCCTCCGTGACGACCATAGCCATTGAGGTTGATGATATAGCGCTGTTCATCCATCCCCACCTCACCCCGAGCCCTTGCACAAGCAACCATCCGAAATCGGGACTTATGACCTAAACCATGGAACTCTGAAACATGAACATCTGGACATTAAAGCCAAAAGCTATGTAGCCCTGCGGTGGCGACGTTCAGGCGCGGGTGCGTGAGTGAACCCGTCGGGATATGCGAGAGGCAAGTTCGCTGAGAGTTTGGGAAGTCGTACACGAAAGGGTTGGATAAGGACGGAGATTAGGAGGGATTTTTGATGACCAAGAAATTTACAGGAAGATAAAGGGAGACCCCCGGGAGCGTTTGAGGAAGTAACTTGAAGGTTCTCCACTAAGGTCCACTTGGTCGATGGGAACTTTCCATATCCCTATTTACCCTGGCTAAGATGATTGTCGGTCGTTGGCAAAGCCAGTCCCACCACGCGGTTCGGCCAATGGACACAGTCAACCACGCGGGTTGTAGTAGTGCAGCTTGACTACGCATACATCGCGTATGATGACACATGATCAACAATATTGTTACGAGCGAGGGGACAAGGATATTCCAGCGATTCCAGCGTCGGTGAAGTGTTTACAACGAGTAAGGTATGTTGGCCTTCTGGAGCAAAGATCCTACTAATTCCCGACTAACGCCTAACTCTGAGTCGCTGAAACGCGATATAACTTGAGAGGTCGGGCGGCAGGGGAAGGGGGATCATAGCACCAGAGGCTAGAATCCGACCGCGAGAGCTGTGAGTCTGTTGATGGCGATAGCAATCCGTTTATGATAGGATGGAGGGGGGGGACTTCAGAATGCTGACAGAAGGAGTCTCGTACGTTGATGTTGTTGGTGGTTGCTTGATGGATGTCTAACGAATACATGGGTTGTCCAGCGTAAACGAAGGATCGTCTATCCTTGTCAGTCCCGCATGTCTGATGTCCGAAGCCACCTCTCCATAAGTACATTCGACGTTGATGGAAGGGCGTCTACACCTCACCTGGAAAGATGGCTTACCAAAACGGTGGGGAGGAAATTCAGGAACACCAATGAGGCATTTTTGATCATTGATGTCGAGGGGATAAATAGTTGTTTGGTTGCTGTCGGAGGCTTGCCGGGGAATGGTCCTGTTGCGCCGTCCGGTGATGGCCAGAGAAAACGGACAGAAGGCGTCGGAGGTCGACAAAAACTGTCGTTCTGGTGTGTGTGTGTGTATTCGGACACTGGACAGCAGCCAGCAGAACCCTTTACTGACTAGGACTTATCATGAGAACAAGACATTCCGTTGCATTGGTCCGGGACTTGGACAAGTTCTCGGATGAAATAAGGAAAATTCGGATGGCAACAAGAGTGATGCGGGCGCCGGATTGATGGCAAGCTCTGTGGTTTAGGTGACAAGTGCATGCAGAATTGTGGATGGCTGAGGAAGCGTGGCTCGGGATCTATCATCAGAAAGTTTTCGTCGTAAAAATAGACGGCTAGCAACGGACACGACATGATATTCATAGCAATTGAGCATTAAAGTAAGAGCATTCCATCGCCCCCCTTTCAGGTAGAAATTCAAAGAAGTGAGAGGAGGCTGAGCTGCAGCGAGTGGCAGAGAGCCGGTGGTTGGCAACGAGCTGGACGATGACGACGAGCTGATATCACGTCCTGGCATTGCCGTTCCAGCCGAGGGCAACAATGGTGTGACATGTGACTAGTGTGACCGTGACCGATCAGAAAACAGGGACAAGTTGCGATGATAAAAAGGATTTGCCTCGTCGTCCAGGAACCATTTCTCCCTTCCCCCTCCCCCATCTTTGCCTGAATCAACTAGCTCTACTGGCAAGCCGCCCAGTGCGTCGCCAAAAGACTACGCACCTCCGACACTGGTGTCGTTTTCTTCATTTTTTCTGAAAGAAGTTCATCTGCAAGCCCTCAACGCACCCTCGTTCGCTCTGCTCATTTTTCGACCTTTTCCCCTCNTTTTTTTCGACACCCAAACCTCTTCTAACGACACAATGTTCAACAAGACGCTTTGCTTCGTCCTGCTCTCGGTCTACTTGGCTGGCTTCACTGCCTCTGCGAACCCCATCGCACGCCAAAACCAACAGAATTGTAACGTGAGTTTTTGTGATGATTACAAGTTTGGAAGTGATTGATTGATTCGTTTGCAATGTTGTAGCTCCCTGCTCAGATCCGTACAGTCACTGTGACTGCTACCGTTACTGCTGCCCCCAGCAAAAATACCGGCGGTATTCGCGGCGGTAATAATGGCCAAAACAATGGTAACAACAATGGTCAGAATAACGGTGAGGTCAACAGTTTTAATCGTACGCTGTGGTGCTGAACTCGAATTGTAGGTAACAACAACAATAATGGCAACAACGGCAACAACAACAATGGCCAGAATAACGGTGAGCGCGAGGGCTTCGATCGTACTTTGCGCTGCGATATTTAGCTCGATTTATAGGTAACAACAACAACGCTGGCAACAACAACAACAACGGGGGGGAACAACAACAACGGCGGCAATGTGAACAACGGCAACAACGGCGGCAATGCCAACAACGGAAACAACGGTGGCAACGCTAACAATGGAAACAACGGTGGCAACGCTAACAACGGAAACAACAACGGTGGAGGCAACGCCAACAATGGCAACAACAACGGCGGGAATGCCAATAATGGTAATAACGGCGGGAACGCCAACAACGGTGCCAACAACGGAAACAATGGCGGAAACGCTAACAATGGCAACAACGGCGGAAACGCCAAYAACGGGAACAACGGTGGAAACGCCAACAATGGGAACAACGGCGGGAACAACAACAATGGGAACAACGGCGGGAACAACAACAACAACGGAGGGAACGCCAATAACGGTAACAACGGCGGCGGCAATGCTGGGAACGGTAACAACAACAACGGCGGGAACAACAACAACGGTGGGGGCAACGCTCAGACTTCCCTCAGTAAGTTCTCATCTTCTCGCTACGATCCTCGATCTCACACTCCTTTGCAGCTCTTGATCCTGCTGTTATCGCTGCCGGATTTGCCAACGACGGCCAAGATGTCCCTGCCGCTGGTCAAGTCCCTTCGATCACCTCGACCAACAACTTCATCAACTTCTGCTTGACCCGCCCCGACCTCCCCATCACCGACGGAAAGCAAATCACCACTGGCTCGTGCAACCCAGCCCCCATCGGTCTCATCCCATCCACCGAGAACATGCCCTCATCGAAATTCCGCAACCCTCCCAACTTTGGCACCATCCGAGCTGATACTGCCTTCACGATCGAGATGGCTGTCAGGAACTTCGACACCGGTTTCTTCGTCAACGCCCAACAGAACTACTTCTCGGCTCCTCAGCAACTCAACGGAGGAGGCCAGATCCAAGGTCACTCCCACGTCGTTGTTGAGCAGATCGCCTCACTTTCCGATACGCAAGCTACCGATCCCAAGCGATTCGCCTTCTTCAAGGGTTTGAACGCTAAGGCTAACGGTGGCATCTTGACTGCCGATGTCGCCAACGGTCTCCCAGTCGGTGTTTACCGTCTTTCGTCCATCAACACTGCTGCCAACCATCAACCGTGTATCGTTCCTGTTGCACAACACGGTACTCTTGATGACTTCATCTACGTGAGTTTTTTTCCCTACTTCGAACATGTAACAATGCTCAACGATACTTTGTGAGTAGTTCACCGTTACCGCAGATGGTCTTCCTGAAGGTGGCGCAGCACAACCAGTAACTCCCGTCGACACTGGTGCCACTGGTGAGACTGGCGGTGCCGCCAACTCGACCGCCATTGCCTCTGCCCCTGCTGTTTCCGCCACCGGTATCGC
>JAPEVF010000149.1:0-89929 GCA_029747585.1 Pleurotus djamor | reverse complement strand
CACGTCGTTGAATCCAAAGTTACGGAGGTCCGGGATATCCTGGCTAACGAACAAGGAGGATCCAGAGCAGCCACCATCACTGCAACCAAGCGAGAACAGGTCAGCGATTGAAGGAAGTAAAGCCGACGCAACCAGCAAGACTTACGCCCAGAAGATGCAGTTAGTCGCAGCTCCGAGCCTGATGCTGGAAATCACGTCGTTGTCTGAAGCACCGACGTTGTGGCAAACGCCGTTGCTGTTGGGAGCAAAGACGCAGGGACCACCAAAGTTGACGTTGTGGCAGACAGTCACAGAGTCGGCGCGCTGGAAAACCTAGTTGTCAGTATCATTCGGAAACGGGTGAGTCAGCGGGAGGGGCTGACAGCGACGATTTCCTGTGGAGGCTGCGTCAGCAAGGAACATGGTGATGTCAAGAACGAAGTGGAAGCTTACTCTGGCTTCGACATCAACAGGAGAGGCCGCGAAGAGGCTAGCAGCGGCGACGACGAAAGCGATGATTTGCTTAGAGAAGGCCATTTGAGTTCTTTGAAGTAGTCAAGAGAATTGGTTGTTCGTTTGACTGGTTTGAACGGACAGAAAATTCCGCCTTTTATATGAGAGCCAGCTGGTCTAAGCCCCAAGTCCTAGAGCTCACTGGGAAGCTCGAACTCCGAGATGGCAAGTCCCAAGCCGTCGTACTAGCCAACATAGCCGTAACGCGCGCTCATAAAGTCGAATGACTTCGCAACATCAGAAGTATGCGCAGACCAAGGAGCCGGCTGTACTGCAAGAAGATTCGCCCATTTAGTCCGGACGTCATGGGCGGCGAAAAGAAGTGTTGTATTTATGTAACAGAGGTCATAGGACAGTGGTTCATTGCTGCGTAGCCTGCTCCGGTTGTGTAAGTGGTTTGGGTTGTTTCTGACTTCTGAGGGATATGTAAGGCCGTGTGGGATGAGATGTAGCTAGAGTGAGGGATTGACGCGACTTCGAGCGATAAACCAGAACGAAAATTCGAAGAAGTCGANCCCCCATGGTGGTGTCATGGTTGGGAACGGTTTAGGCGCCAACTTGGATTTTGGCCACAAATTGAAGCGCCTGCCTCCTTGTCCTCAACCCCCATCATGCACCAACAAGATTCAATGTATTCACCTGGCTCGACAGCTCGTTAAAGCCTACAATATCCAAAGTATCTTATGAATGATCTCATGTGTAGCTATGGCCCGCGCAAAATGCCTCCAGCTCAGAGACCCCATGGGTGTTTTATTTGAAGCATGCCAAGCCCGACATATCCTCTTGCTTCTTGTCCTTACATTTCGGAAACCAGGAGGCAAAATCGAGTTCCCGCCAGCGCTCTATCTTTCGCTTACTTTCGTCTGCTAATCCTAATTTTACTTCAAGCCCTAGCTTTACGGGGACGATCTCGCGCTCATCGCCCATATATCTTCGATCAACGGTATGCAAGAGTATGCAAGTCCCGGTCTCTGGATCTTGCACTGCTCCCATGATGATCTTCAAGGTCATTTCGGGCTTGGCAACGATCCCATTGCCTTCCATACTGGAGTTGAGTACCTTCCGATGCTTCATTCCCGTTCGAGGAGCAATCATCCGACCCCCCAACGTTCCTCATTGACTGCTGCGCGCAATGGGGATAACCAGACCATTTCCCTCATCCTGACGGCAGCGGTATAATTCTCTCGTCTGGACTATTGCTGCTTGTGAGACTCTTGACAGTCACCTTTGGTGCCGTCGGCGTGCATGTCCATACCGACAAAATGGTACACGGAAACTAGTAAGTAAGCCAGCTCTTCGTGACTCTGCTCATAGAAAAATTACTACTCATTCTCACATCTTAGACGATATTTATGAGGATGAGTTCAATTAATTACAAACTGTGAAGGTAAGATACAAAGCGTGTTCTAGGTAATCACACGCGGCCTTGTGAGAGTAGTATGCCGGGGTAGTATCTCAGAAGCCTAAGGGAGGGGCGTGGAAGCACCGGAATGAACTAATTACATCGTTGAAACGCTCCGTCCTGAGGTCTGGAATGTCGCGGTCCGCAAAGATGATGTCTCCGACGCAGGAGTAATGCCTAGAAGAAGGTGATTAGCTCAGAGAACCTCTTACGCACATCATTTCTGGATTCTTACTGATAGAAGATGCAGTTAGTCTCAAATCCAACTCGGATACTCGAGATCTGGTCATTGTACCCCGAATCGACGTTGAGGCAACGATCGTTAGTGTCGAACTTGGTGACACAAGGTCCCCCGTAATTAGTATTGCGACACATTGTGACAGAGTCGGCACGCTGACTCAAGGTCAGTCTGTGGAAGAGATACAGCTAACTCCTGTACGAGGACGAACCGCTTGAATGTCCTTGGCCTGCAAGGTGAGCGTCGTGAGCATGGTGCTGTTTCCTGAAAGCGGACGCAGCACTTACTCTAGCTTCGAGGTTGACGGGACTCGCGCTGATACCCTGCAAAGCCTGTGCGGCGAGGATAACAGAGAGCTTGAGTGCGAAGAAGACCATTCTGGACGTGGGGGAAGCGAGAGAGTCCTTGCAGAAAGAGAAAAGAGAGTGAGGAATAAACAAGATGAGGATTCATTTCTCAGCTCAATTTGACCTCTACTTATACGTTTTGATGAGCGTTCCGACAGTCCTCAGTCATGACTCCATTTCTCCTGGCCTGCTGAGGGTTAGCTGAGGGCGTCGCCAGCCGCCAAGTCGACAGTTGGTCTCACTGGTTTCAGGTGAGTTTCAGAGGTGTGCCAATGCCGCCAATGTAGTTTTACCAGGCCTGAGGCATGGGCGCTGATACAGCAAGAGGCAAGAGAAACGCCGGATAGCAGATAGCACAAGTTACAACCGAACATGATGCATGATGGGCGGTTGCCAACTTGTCAAGTTGGAGGGTTTGAACTCAATTACTTAAACTCCGCGATACGCGCTTGTCTCCGTCACTCAAGCGCCCGACCCTCTTTTGGGTTGACCAACGGTGACTCAAGTTGTTGAGTTTGTGTAACTTTCTCCACCGTCTTCTTCAAACTGCCTTCAAGGGCTTCTGATCCTTGCATCTCGGGAAAATGATATTGGTCTCTGTCCCAGAGCCCATTCTCAACCTGCAAGACCTCGATAGGCGGTATCCAGTGGCCTAATTATCCTAAAGTTCAACCTGTTTCGGAAACCGATGACTTGATCTTCAATGCAGGGGCAATGTCGCGCTCATCGCCCATATCCATTGGATCATCCGGCATATCTCAGACTATCCCTTGCACCTTGAGAGGTCATTTCGGGCTTGGCACAATCAGTAGCGTCGTGGCCTTACCATCGGGGTTGACTCTGAGTCCTTTTCACCCATGGTCTGGGATGGTAGCGCCAGCCTTTCCCCACTACGACGAAGTCATTTAACCCACCGCTGTGTGAAGGCTTGGACCTGACATCTCGGGTTTTCGACGTACCAGTATAAATACTGTTTGAACTGGGCGATAGTATGCAAGACGCTAGATCATACTCGTTCTTACACAGAGCTTCAGATCCGCTATGGCCTTTGCTACCAGGGAACTTCTCGTACTTGTTGCAACCGTGGTTGCTTGTAGCGCAGATGCGGCAGTAAGTGAATTACCCCCGCTTTGAAAGAGTATCCGTTGATCACATCGCTCTACTCTAGATCATTCCTGTTCGTTCCTTCATTTGCTCTCAATGATAATACCTGGTTCACTTCACTCAAACACGTCCTTCCTTAGCGGGCAGACTCAGTCATCGTTTACCACAACATCAACTTCGGCGCGCCTTGTGTCTTCGCTCCGAACAGCAATGGTGCCTGTCACAATCACAATGTCGGTAGCGCAGACAACGACGCGATCTCGAGCATTAGACTCGGCGCCGATACTAACTGTATCTTCTACTCGTAAGCCTGCCACCTTCTTCTTTCAACAGGCGAAGTTGAAAAAGCATGCTCCTTGAAGTGACGGAAATTGCTCTGGACGCGTCCTCTCAGTCAACCGAGATATTCCCGATCTCAGGACGGTCAATTTCAACGACATCATCAGATCTTTCACTTGCTTCAGTCTCTTTACCTCTGTCTTGGGGCAATGAGCTTCGCGTGCGGTTAGGACTAGACAAACCCTGAGTGCAGATGGGTGTTGCCCCAGCTACGGAATTGTAACTTTGTAGTAGATCAGAAATGCGCTCGTATATGCTTCAGTGAGACTACTGGCATTTTTTCAACATCAGAGCAGCGCAAGGGCGACATAGGTCACTCGCTTCCTAAGGGGATACTCCTATAGATCTTGCCTGGCCGCACATAAGTCAGTGGGACAAATCTTCCTTTCCCTTCTCGCAACGCGCTTCCTTAGTATCTTACGACACACCGACTCTTCACCCAGCTTCCAACGGAGTAGCTTTCATAATCACAATATCGAATGAACACGCATCATTACCCTGAGTGTCGGAGGTGGCTCATCGTAAAAAACGGGGATCCGTATGAACGCGCACCGGGCCTACGATGTCCACTGAACCCTCCTTCTGTCTCCTTCTCTTCGTCCACAGCCGTAGGCTTCGCAAGGCTTGAAACATGGGGTGAGTACAACCAGTTATCCGGCCACACACGCTCGATTCTCAACCGCAGATGCTCGTACCACATCTTCATCCGTAAGTCGTCGTATGTTATCCCGTGCGCATAGTGTCCGTGGCCTTGGAGGAATGAGTGGATGGTAGGGAATAGAACGCAGAGAGCCATCATGACGAGCGCGGAGGATTGGAATAAGTAGGTGTTTGGGTAGGTCGGGTTTGGGGATTGGACTTCAATGGTTATGAGGATTGTTTGTGGGGACCATTTGAATTTCGAGGAAGGAAGGGGTCCGGAACCGAGGAACAGTTCAAGTGAGTTGTCCATATCCTGTTTGTTGCCAAAATGGTTCAGTTCAGTTCAGGGATAACGCATTACGCATAGATATCATGCATGTATGTGAGTTATAATTAGATTCAAGGACTTATCTAGTCGTGTAATAAATAGTCAAATGGACGTACGCCATTGTTTGAGCTATAACAGACGCTCTGGAAGCGTAAATTGAGACTTTGAAGCGCAGGGAGTTTCTCCATGAAAGCATTGAGGAGGCGTCTCGTGAATGCACCTTGGATGCCGAGTTCCAGATATACTAGATTATGGAGGCGGTTGGATTGGGATATGAGGAGGGTTTCCAGGTCGAGCTCGAAGATGATGTAGGATTTGATAGTCAGACGGGCGATTTGTTCGTTGTTACCCCGCGAACGCGTAGGGGTAGACGTGGACGTAGGATGAGTGGTCGGCGGAATCGCGTACCCCGCAATCAAATTGTCTATCAAGCCCACCGACGCGCTAGTTCGTGAAGTCCTAGCGAGAGGATTAATAGTAAGCTCGCGAATGCCCGATAGCCTGAGATACGGGGCGAGCACAGTTTCACAGATAATGGATGTGGATTCGGGTGGAGCTGCCCAGCCTTCCATTAGATCTAAACTAAGACATCGTAATGTGGAATCGTGGTTGGTGAGGAAGGAAACGACTGCTGAGGCCGTGGCGGTCGTTACGGGCAGGTAAGCACGGGAATGTATGGCGGAAGCAGGTACGTGGGTTCGCAAGTCCACAGAGTGGAGGCGGGACAGAGGTTCTAAGGAAAGTAACAAGGAAAACGGTGATTCGATGGTTAGTGACAGTCAAAGAAACGGACAAGTTGGTGGTTACCGAGGCGGGAGAGGAGGGAAGGAAATGCCGCGTAGCCGTACCAATCTCTCAAGCAAAGTGTCGTCAAGGAGGCTCGCGCTGAGTTAATCAAGCGCGAAATTGAGTCTATGCATTCAGACTCCCATGGGTCGAGGGAATTAACCGATGATGGACTTGGACTTGAGGTGGGCTCGTTGTGGGTGGTAAACGAGATAATGAATGCTATGGAGATGGAATTGACTTGGAGTAGTTGGGCTTCTGGCGGACGCATCGTTCGACCGGGGAGGAGGTACGGTAGCAATTCCGGACAAGTATGTAAGGAAATCTGTGTAAGCCTAGGGAACAATATGAACCAGATGGATTCAAAGAAAGAACGGAGTCGAGGCATCTCCTCGTTTCCGTTTTCGTGTCCGTATCCATTATCCGCATGAAAGGAGGAGATTGAAGCACCGGAATCGTCGAGATAGACCTGGAGGTGTTCGATGGAAGATAAACGAGATATAAGCTGTTGTACTTTAGGATATGTCAGAGAACGGCGGTTCGTGTGCTTGTGTGGTAATGATATGGAGGTGGTCAGACGAGAGATAAACGATTTCTTCTTGCTTTCATGGTGCTTCTGTCCCTTTCCTACGGAGGAGCCGTCGTCCCATCGCAGTGCGCTTTCCAAGATACCGATCGCTGAGGCGTCGATGTACAAATGGCGGACACGCTTGGCGCAAGATTCACTATCAACGTAATGAACAACTGTTGAATGAACAAGACGGGAAGTAACCTACGCCAAGTTAATGTTGACAATCCTCCGCCAATCCCTTAGCTTCCCAGACGCGTCACGTTGGACCTTCAACGTCCAATACCGCTCATCCATGAAATGATCGAAGAAGACTCGATTCACGCCTATGAGCATATCACGACGGTTTCGTTCTCGGAGTGAGGTGGACTTGGGTATGTAGGTGAGGATCTTTAGCCATATTTCAGCGGGAAGTTGGGGGGATGGAGATGGAGATGGAAATGTTGGCATTTTCAAAGAGAGATCAAGATTGAAGTCGGACGATGACATGTGGGTCTCCGTACGTGCGTCTGCGCCCGTGTAGTTTCTAGGATGGGCTTTGAGATAGGCAAAATTCAAGGCTGTGAGCCATGAGAACGCGAATGGCTTCCATCTAAGTAGCTTGCGTGGTAGGAACCGAAGGCTGTGCGGGGTCGTGGCCGACAAAGTCTAAGGAGAAGTCATTCGCACGCAGGCTCATTCCTTGATGCAGTATGTATTCAGGAAGTTCTCCACCAGAACTGCATGAAGCCGCGACGCCACGCCACGCACTTCTTAGAGTGGTAGACGAATCCAGGTTCTGCGCAGAGGAATGGTTACCTGCCATCGTGTCAAGTCGCAGGGTCTACGTACTAGGTCCCACAGAGAAAATCAACAGAAAAATTTGCGGGTTTCTCTGTACAAACCATACCAAAAATTTCAACACAGAAATGGTTATCTATATCACAAGCAAGGTATATTTACTCATCTACGTCAGCTTCCAAGATCCAACCTCTCAGGTAGTATTTACATTTTCTATCCACACGAAAATCCCCAATCCAAGGAATTTAAGCTTCCTCGGGGTTTTGGTTGTCTTCCTCGCGGCAAGTGAACGATGCCTTCGAGCTGGTTGACTACGCTCCTTAGTGAGTAGCCCTTTGAGTGATATATTTAATATAGGAGAGACGCACCACGTCTGAAGAGGAGACACACTCCCTATCGACTTTGATGACCCTAGCCATCTCGATTCCCGATTCCAAATCGTCACTGATATCCGGGTCGCAAACGGACTTGCGTCCGACGGGATTACCCAAGTTGTCTGAGGCGAACTCCTTGGTGGTATCAATTTTGATTGAGATACTGGTCTGAGCGGGTCGCTAGATAAAACATGAGTGGACATCGGTTAGCTGAGCTTCGGCGAGCATCATTGAGAACCGCTAGGAAATGGTTCACTCACCATGCCGAGTCGCGAGATGGTTGTCTTCAGAGACCGTGGGGACATAGGGGTTTCGCGAAATGAGAGATGCTCGCTCGTGCTCTGGACGCCCCCAGATGCTGCACGAATCTTGTCACGAGCATTCAGGGTAGCAAGGAGGGAGTTGCTATACACTGAGTGTTGATGCGTGAGACAAGCTCGCGTGGTAATGGATGAACGTCACGTACATCGGCCGATGCAGAAGAAGAATGCGATGTATAGGAAAGTATTCCCCGCGACAACAATCTAGAGGTGTGGGCTCAGGGTGATGGCTAGGAAAGATAGGATGAGGAACTTACAGATATGAGGGAGGCAACAGCGCACAGACTGGACATACGTAGATGAGATAACATAACCACGGAAAGGGAAAAGAGTATGGCAAAGACCTCGTCAAAACACCCGTGTTGACAGCGAAGATAATCTAGAAAGTGAGAAGATGAGTTTATTCGAAACGACAATTCAGAATCACAAAGAAAGCTCACTAGTTTGTTAATCATGGTATCTGACCGTTGGAAGCCTGTCCTAGAACGGTGGAGGAGGGTACAAAGGATGACGGCAATGAGGACATCGCCAGCAGCAGCCAGAGCGTTGACTGTGATTGAAAGCTCCTAAAAGTAGGCTCGAATCAGAACGGACAATGAACAGATGGGGGAACGGTGAACGAACCTTCAACGACGCGAGTTCTATGTACGTCTTCAAGTGGAGACTGAAGACGGATGCAACGAGTGCGATTAAAACCTAGTAACTATGGAGGAAAGGAAATGACTCTTACGACTTTGCGGTGAAAGCTGCCATGCACGGGAAAAGGGATAAGCTCGATGACGACGACGATACGATAAGTACCTACCAATCACACAAGCTAAAAACAAGGAATAATTAATGAGCCCTCGGACACGCCGCAGGACCAGGTTGCAGACTCACCGAACTCTCCGAGGACAAGGGCGCACTAGGTGGTCAGATATCACTGTTAGAAATAGTCAAGGTTCGTTGACAGAACGGTACTCACCACTGGGATCGTTAGCCAGAGATTTCGGCCACTCACTGGAGGAAACACAAGAGAAAGCGATAAGAAACCGGGCACGATCGCATCCCGAAAAGGACTTACGGCGCCACACCCGCATAGTCAAGAAGCTACAATATGGGAGAGCTTATTAGATAGACAATCACCGCCAAGGATTAGTGTAACCGACCTTTGCACAAGGAACGCGGTGAAACCCTGACCATGCCATGACTTTTAGTGGAGCAATGGAGAGGGACGGATGTTGCACTTACATTGAACAGGACCTCGACCTGGTATTTGATTAGTAATGAGAACAGTGGTACGAAAAGTACACGATCAAAGGCTTACAAGCAAGCTCCTAGCAACGTGAAAGAGTGGATATGAGGAACGAAATCTACAGGAAAGACGTGGTCACCCACCAAACGAGGTAGCCAAGCTGCTGAGGGTTACCATAGTTCGTGACGAGATACGAGTAGACTAAGGAACGGATTAGCGAGGAAAACTTAGTGAACTGATCACTCTGAGCCGTACCAGTGTGAGAGATGAGAGCTTGATGGATAGTATCAAATATCATGACGAAAGTGACCTGGACAATGATCAGAAAGAGACCTAAACTCGCTTTGGAAAGAAAGAGCGTACAAGACTCTTGATAAGCCATCCATCATTCTGATGGGTAGCGTAATACCAAGCCTGGACGAGAGACACTGGTAGTTGTGATGAGATCGTAGGGCAGCGGCAACGTTGGCGGTTCACTCACCCCCATGCAGACTGACAATACAATGGTAAGAGTGAGTTTAGGCATGATGGAGGGTAAGTAAAACTGACACAGCAGCGCAGATCACGCCTACGAAAGCAGCGCCGAGGCTACACGAAAAAGCTGCGTCAAACGATGGCTCGCAATTGTGAAAGCATAAGAGGACGCACGTATCGTCTAAACGGAGGAGGGGAGGGGTTGCCATTGCTATAAGTTACGGAGTTGGGTGAAGTGGCCTGAAGCCGAAACGAAAGAGAGCAAAAGAGAGTGTCGGGGGGTGGGGAGCGATGGGAAGGCAAGACTGGGTCTCCTCCCTGAGGGGCGCACAATATATGGAGAGGATGGCGTTGCTTCCCTTGTCCACTTTTACCATCTAGAACTCCACGAAAGAAACTACGGACGCATGCTTGAATCGGATACGCCGCTTCCGCTGGTCCACTCCGAGGGCGCGGTCACACAGGCAGTTGAATCAGGTTATTAGCGTACTTCACGGGTCATACCGAAGCTCAAAGGCGGAAGGGGGTTGGGGCCGAGGTACGAAGAGAAGGGATCCGCGCTTTTCATACTGGTCACCAGCATGAGGTCTGCTAATATCGAAGCCGAGAAGGGTGGTTGACGGGTCGGGGACCGCTCTGTGAGTATGTTTTCAGTCGACAGTTTTATGTTTCACTACATCAGTCAAGAAAGAGATATAAGCAGAACCCAGCCAAAGTTGATACTTAGAATCAATCGACTCTCGCTAGTTTGGGCGTTTGTCCTCACGGTTCCGAGAGCGTTGAGGATTGCCTCGTTTAAGGAACAGAAGGCGAGAAGCCAGAAGCTCCGCCTCGAGGTTGCGCACCCCAAGACTCTGTCTCGGGAAAGAGAAATAATCATCTGTTCTGCGCAAGTTAAAACACCATTGAAATGGTTGAAAAAGGGCGTATAGAGCACATACATACATACCAGAAGGGTAGCCAACGAGTGCATATCGCTAAAGTATATGTTCGCCCGTGATGTTCTCATCGGCGCTAAACGCAAAGGCTCCAACTGTGGCGGAGTTCCGGCATGTCCACAAACCCGAGGGCAAATCGTTCAAACAAAGTTAGCGGGAAAAAGACGGAGTGGTACATTCATAGGGAAACGCTATATCACAAAGAAAAGAACCATACAGGTCTGCAGGATCACTCTTCGACGAGAGTGACATAATTAGCTAAAGTGGGCAGACCGATGAGGGTCAAGTTCTCCAAAGAAAGGCGGGAAACGCACAAGGAAAAAGTCCACGCTCGCCTTGAGCATTCGTTCCAGCCCACCAATCTGGATGGACCCGATCAATGGAGTGGATTCCCTGGCCTTCCTTAAAAGAAATCTCATTCTCTTCCTGGCGGGTGTAACTGAAGACTCTACTGAGAGCAGATACCGACGGACGAAGGACGACACGCACTCGTACTCAGCGATAGCTACTGGCGGCCTGATGCGGACCGGCAGAGGCGGACGGACTTGTGTGGGAGTTGGAGGCTACAATGTACGCGCCGATGAGACAGCGTTGCTGGATGTGCGAGAAAGTACTTACCCGTATTACAACCGAGTTCAATAGTTCAACATATTTGGCTGCACAACAATGAGCATGTCTGAAAAAAGGTTCGTCAAGATAACAACCTACCAGGGAAAACACCCTGTTCACCGTCAGGTCCCTGACCAAACCACCAATCTTCGTCAGGTTTTTGTATATGTACTATTACATCGTCTTCTTTGAAAGTTAATTCATTGGGATATTGGGCCTGGGGTGGCGCGACGTGAGGACATCAGCTCATGCAGGTCAGAGCTAGAGGGGCAACACACCGTGTATCCCCAGATAGCCCTTCCACATAGCCCTGTTGACTCTGATGCGTCAGGAGAGGCAGAACGAGGATTGGCTTGCTTTTTCTGACGCGACGCTCGTTTCTTCTCATTACGCACTGCGTTCTTCTGGGACGTAGTCGTGTCGTTTCCTAGAAGTGCAGCAACCCTTTGTTGGATGCGCTTGGAAGCCTCCCCTTGTATGTGTGCCTGTCGATTTACTTTCTCCGCATTCTTGCTTGCTTTAGAGGGTATTGGATCCAATACTTCGATGTGGTTGGCTTCCTAATCATGAGTGTCTTCATCGTGGCTCCTAGCTACATCACACCTACCGGGAAACAGACCCCTCTTACCATCCGGTCCTTGGCCAAACCACCAGTCTTCGTCGGGCTTCTGTATCTTCACTATTATATCATCCTCTTTGAAACTCAACTCGTTGGATTGCTGGGCCTGGATATCGATGCGACGGGGCTTAGCACATATCCCAACGCAGAGACATGAACTCTAATCACATACCACATAATCCCAAATAGCCCTCCCACGAAGTTCCGTCGATCCCGCAGGAGAGAGAGAAGGGCGATCCTCTTGCTTCTTAGTGCTCGATGCAGATTGCTTTCCTGCACGGGATGCTGCGTTCGTCTGAGGCGGAAGGGAGCTGTGTGATAGAAGCTCAGCGACGCGTTGCTGAATACGCGTGCGTCCAGGTGAATTATCCACATCACTGTCTTGGATGGGTTGATCAGCTCGGCTGGTATACGCCGGCGCTGGTGCGAGCGTTGCGTTGGGAATCGACGTTTGCGAGTCGGGAACCGTGGGTTGGTAAGGAGGAGGGGATGGTTCTGATAACGAGTTGACAGAGAGCTGGGCCAATGACACGGGAGCAGAGCTCGTAGGTGAGAGAGCAGAGAGTGGGTTTGATCTCGGACTTAACGGGGAAGACAAGCCTATCAAATCGATCAAAACACGTACGGCCATCCCAGAGATTCGACAAACTTACCTCGGATAAGCATGGATCTCAGCTGGGTTTGCACAAACGCGAAAGGCGGTCTCTCGCTTGGCTCATGAACCCAGCATTTCTGTAGAAGCTCCCAAATTTCATCGTCGACATTATCTGGACGCTCGGGTCGCTCTTGCTTATCGACTACCTTCCGAACGAAGGCACGTTCAGGGATATGTCCAAAGGGTACGACGCCAGTGTAAAGCTCCCAACCCAACAAAGCAAAACTATATACATCGGCAGGGCGACTCAACCGTTCACCGTCGAGGAGCTCTGGTGCCATCCAGCGCAATGTACCTGACACTTTCGAACGAGAGGCTAGAGAAGATACCTGATCTTGAAGCTGAGAAAGTCCAAAATCCGTGATCAGAGTCTTTCCGTCGTCTCCGACAAGGATATTAGACTAAGTCTGCAATTA
Source organism: Pleurotus djamor (assembly GCA_029747585.1). NCBI lineage: Eukaryota > Fungi > Basidiomycota > Agaricomycetes > Agaricales > Pleurotaceae > Pleurotus > Pleurotus djamor. Next base: position 77,264 of record JAPEVF010000149.1, on the reverse strand, counting down.
GGTAGGGTAGGCGAACCGGGAAGGGAGGGAAGCTCACCCCTTTCAAGTCCGCATGGATGATGCTCTGGTTATGCAGGTACGTCATACCGAGAGATACTTCATGAAGCTGATTCACAGCACGATGTTTTTAGAACGGAAAGGAGATAGTTGAGGCATAGCTCCTCACCATACGTATTCGGCTTGTGTCGGGATTGCGCCTCAGATACTCGAGCGCATTGCCATTTTCGCAATAGCGAGTTACCATGAAAGGCTGGACTTAAGATGAGATTTGGAAGTTTGTGAGCGTATAAACGTACGCGAGCGGCCTCCAAGCAAGCGCCGTAAAACGGGAGGACGTGCGGGTGAGCAATCCGAGACCTAAGATTTCAATGAGACATCTGACTTTGGTAAACGGGGCGAAGGAAGTGACCATATCATTATTTCTTGGTGAATGACCTAGGATGATATGAGATCTGAATCATTTTTCAGAGATAGACTGGAGAAAACCTTCAGACTGTCGCGATCCAAGAGTCGAGCGTCCTCGTTGTACATCTCCTTCACAGCAACAACCTATGCGCCAGTTTCCGATCAATGAAAGAATGTCACCCAGAAGAATAGTGACTAATCCTCACCTGTCCGTGCCAATCCCCTTTGAAGATGTTACCAAATCCGCCCTTACCTATGCACGACTCTGAGTCTCTTGGGTCGAAGGTAACTTCCAAGCTGGTGACAGTCCAGTGAGGGATATCGGGCTTGATTCCTGACATTCTCTGGAGCGCTGACGATGCGGTACGGATGAACTTCTCGGTCGGGTCGTTCAATTGTCGACTTGAAGATTGGGCCATCTCAATGACGTGCTATCCAAACCACATCAAAAGCATCTCAGTAGGCAGACCGTTCAATTGTCATATATCAAGCTCGAGGTTGGCTTACCTTCTCCAAAGCAATCACCAGCTCCTCAATCCGCTTAATACCGAGCGAGTCCTCCTGCAACGCGTCCAAAATCTTCCTATCACTAACGGCAACATTGTCGAGCCTTGCTAGGAGGTCATCCTGATCCTTCTTCTGTGCTGCAGCAATTTCCATCTGAAGGACTTGACCGCCTATATGCGCACCGATCTGCAGTTACAGCCTCAGAAACTACCATATCGGCGGTTGATTGAAGGTACAACTCACATTGAAGGCCCTAACGGCATCTGAGACTGCGTACTCTGCTACGGTGAGTTCTTCTTTGATTTTATCCTGATTGAGGAGTCTCCAGGCAAAGCCTTTTCTTGCTAGGCGTCCGATGGTGGCTTGGACAGCTAAGCAAGCCCTAGGGTACGTTTGTGAATCAATGCAGCTAGGACTTACTCCCTGAACAACATACGCACCCCTCCAGACATCGAAGTTGATTCCCCATCCTCTCTATGTAACTTGACTGCTCCTGCTCTGCCAAGCGACTGTAATGATTGGCAACTTCCATGAATAAATCTTGACATCTCTGGATGAGCAAATGGCATTCCGACTGGTTTCCTTGAACATTCGCGTATTGTTCCCAAGCAAAGAGAAGCGCATGACCGCCGAGCTTGAGTATCTCTGGGATGGCAAACGCTGCGAGGACTTCCATGGTCATGCGGGCTCAGATAGATTCCCCACCCAGGCTGTGCGTGACATTCCTAGAGCGCTCGCAAGTTCAGGGACTGGGACCAAGGTACCGCTATGGCGATATTCGTGCGTGTATTTTCAAGTGCGAGGGTGGATGAGAGAGCTTGCGCTCGAGCGTGTCATTGCTGATGTTGAGACTCAGAGTCGGTTGTGGTCGGCCTCCAGACACGAGCCAAGAACGACAGGGACTCGAAGTCGCGACAAATAATTCCGGTCCTAAAATCCAGCATTTCCAGCGAAATCATGTCGATCATTTATTGCCATAAACAGAGCCCGTCCTAATTTGGGCAGAAATAAGTGATGAATATCCCCCGATCAGCCATCGGGCTTTGCCGAACCAGTTTTTACACCATTTTCATGGACAGGAGCCAGTCCCCCAAACGCCCTTCCAGTCGGCGTCCCGGACAAGCTTTTCAGCTTTATGAGTATGGTTTCAGAGCCCACAAAGACTTTCCTCTGACCTATCAGAAAGCGCACATGAGAAAGCACTGGCCCAGGTACCACACTTTGTCTAGGCGGTGCCTGAGCTTCAGAAGTATCCGATTCCTAAAGCTAACTAACGCACGTCGGATAGGTCGAGGATGAGAATTCCGAGAATCCAAAAGATGGTGTTACATTGTTTCGACCCAGTTACGATGCTTACGATTTGACCTTCCTAACCTCCCAGCGAACTTTCTCATTCTCCCTGAGAAGTACAATCACCTTCCTGTCCTTCTCCTTGAGCGAGCTCTCAACGCCGTTCGTAGCCTTACTGCCGGCCCGTGCAGTACCACCGATGGTCTCCCAATGGTCTACCCTCCTCAATTTCGGACACTTCCAAGCTAAAATACTCGCTATTTCGTCATTCTTCCGGATACGGCTTCGATCCGCAAGGGAAGCCGCTGAAGTCGACGCTGATGTTGGTAGAGAAACTTCGTAAAAGAAACGAACTCCATGGACTGTATGGAGTTCTGGTGCATTTGCAAGCGCGTCGGCCCATTCCATGGTGTTTACCACCGGAACGACGTTCCCCATAGCGCCGCCGTGCGTAGCGCCAGTAGCCTTGACGTTTGACCTTCTAGTAGCACCGCCGTCGCCTCGTCCATCCCGGGGACCGATATCCAGCCATGTCAAGCCAGGAAGATTGATACAAACCCTCCGTATATCATCGATATCTACGAAGTGAGAGATCTCGAGATGACGGATAGAGTGAGCGTGCGCGCGGAGGTTCTGGAGGAAGATAGACTCGTAGTGGGATGATAAGTTTGTGAGACGGATGTTCTTGATGGTCGCCAGCGGTCGGGCGGGCAAAGGCGATTGATCCGTGGGAAGCATTGGGCATGTCAGAACAGCACTGATGATTGACTTTGGTGCTCTTATCTCTTGGAGAACAGGGAGAGTATTCCCTGGTAGAGTAAATCCAGTTCCTTGATTCGTTACAACAAGTCCCGGGCCGTTGACATCCAGATGCATTACCCGAATATTGGCATGGGACGATAAGAATGTCGTAAGAGAGGATGCTGAAGGCACGGTATACCTTAGGTCATTTAGGTAAAGGTGTGTAAGGTTGGGAAATCGAGTGATGAGGAACAGCTCGTCCACACTTGGTCGAGTTGGGTTGGAGTTGAGCTTTGGGGGGATGTATGAAATTTCCAGAGACTGAGTAAAAGGTCATGTCACTCGGGGTAAGTCATTGGATGCGAGAAGAGTGGACTTACTTCGAGAGACGGGCATTGATTGAGAATTGGTGTGATACTCGACAAGGTAGGAGTCTTGGGAGCCCCGTATGCGTGATGAGTAGAACGGAGGGCTATTGAACGGAGGCTACGAGCCTGCGCATCGGTCAGAATGAGATTCATTTTGAGAGGGGAATACAGATCCATACCAATGTCTTTATGTTACTTCCCTCGGAACTCTTAGCCTTATTCGTTGCTCCAGTATCGTCGTCCGACTCGGATTCCGTTCCTGCGTTGGTGATGTCGCTGAAAACCGAATTATCAGAGATCTCAACGGTAGTCAATGTCTTGCATTGCCTAAGAATAGGCCACAGTGCCTGCGTGTCCGTGGGACTGTGGTTACACGACCACGTAAAGCTCGACAGCGCCGACATACGCGTGAGTGCTGCGATCAGATACTTCTCATGCTTTGCATGCAACCCAAGTTCATCGTCTGTCGACTCTAAATCCGTGTCCGATACCATTAACGCGGGCGGTATAACCTCCACTACGCCACTACGTTCATCCAGAACCTCCAATCGCCTGACATTTCGCGCCAAAGACCGATGGGTGGCCAGATGATGCCACACGCGGATTGAACTGAGTTTGCAACGAATGGTCCGATAATGGAGGTGTCGAGGGGAGACTATCCCCTGGACCCTCTTGCACGTTAAACCAAATGACACCAAGTCTGCAGGTGATTCGACGTGAAACGCGATAGCGTCTAGTATCTCGGTAGGCTGCCGTGTGATCGATCGACGTGAGGGCGCGAGCCCGACGAAGGGTTCAACGATATTGAGAAGGTGTAGCGAGAGTTTGTGTTCTTCTGGTGCCAATTTGAGGTGACAGCCCCCAATACGAGACGAGAGCGAAGATAAAAGCTTCAGCAGCGTGTTCAGGGCGGTGAAGGGGTCGGTACGATCGTACGCATTGACGTCGGTGACTATAGAAGGGGCTTTACGAGCACGAGCTTGGGTGATGTTGGGACGCGAAGTAGCCGTCCTCACGTACTTGGACCTCGAGGAGGACATGGTCAAGGAGAACAAGGGCGTTGCACAGCTGCATCGACCCTGAGTGTGGGTGTCCATCAATCCCCTGAAGAATCCCTAAACACAGTGCCCCCCTATCGAGGTACTTCCATTCTCTGTCCGAAGAGGCCTTCTTCTTCTCGTTTCACATCCACGATGAACCAGCCCACGAGCGAGACTCTCCGCCCCCCTACAAGTCTAAAGTTGCCTTTGGAAACTCGTCCTCTTCTCGCTCCTCCTGAGGTATCCTTCCTCAGCGGGACCTGGCATGTAACGCATTCGACGCTGCCAATGTGGAAAACCAAGCGAAACGTATCCATCACCTACGAGCCTTTACCAGCAGCGGCATCAGGCGCGCAACGTCTAAAAGACCTGGTTACATACCAAACTCAAACGTCGGACAAAGTACAAACCGTGCACGGCGTCGATACCGCCGTGGCTTCCCTTGCAGAGGAGGGAAATTGGGTATGGAAGTGGCGTGGAAGTGGCTGGCTGATGATCGCGTCGTCCAATTGGGAGGTTCTCGGATACGGCGTCTCGCCCGAGGCTGAAGAATGGGCGGTCACATATTTCGAGAAGACTTTGTTTACGCCCACAGGTATCGACATCTATTCAAGATCCAAAAAAGGCCTATCAAATGGCTTGTTTGGTCGTATTCAAGGTGCTTTAAAAGCCATCGACGATCCAGGTTTCAAGAAATTAGTCGATGAATTATTCGAGGTTGCCAAAGACTCAGCGTGAAAACCCTCGACTTGAAGCAATCTCAAGTCGCTAAGCGACAACCTACGTCCAGCGGGCTCAATTAGATGTAATCACAGAAAATATGGATTCTTACTTTGCAACTTATTCAGGAATTCCTTCGTCAAGTTGACCCGAGGGTGCACGTCTGATGATCAAGTAGTAGTCATAACCCAAAAGAACTCGGCACCTGTACGGAGGCGCTTGAGCGTATTTAAGCGCTCGTGGATACACTAAACCTCTCCATAACGCTCTTTCTCCCATCGATACGGTCATGGGCAACGCGGCGAGCATCAGAAAATGTGCTTTTAAGCTAGTATTTCGCCCCCTTCGACCCGGGGCGAGAGTAGTGTAATTTGTACGTCCTTCATCCAGATCCGACGTCTCTGAACTACACCTAAAGGTACCGCAGAGGGCGTATAGTATACGGCTTCGAACCTGGCTCCCAGGCTGCATATGACCTCTTGAACCTCTCAGGATATCTATATCCTCCTATTTGCGCGCCAACCTGCCGCTGATACGTCTTCCTGCATCCACACGCCATCTCCTCTAAATAATCTGCCCAAGTAGCCCACCGATACACGAGATCGTTCGGTCCATCCGATGCAGCGAATTCATCGAACTTGACAGTTTGTACCACCTCACTTTGATGTAGGTCTGCCCATGTGTTGAAGAGGACCCAGGTTGCGCCTTCGCATGGGTTGTGCCATACTGGGATGGCAGGAATTGGTTGGACGACCTCTGTGTAGGTGTTTTCTCGGGGTTCGTGTTCTGGTTCGTGTCTGTCAAGGACGTATTTGAGATTGCTGACAGCCGGCTTCTTCCAGTCCAGGTAGTTCCATCTCTGCCCCCCTTCTCGACTTTCTGCAGGTAATCCCGGCCATGTCCCACCAAACACGGCCTTGCTCGGCCATTCCAGTAGCCAGATTCGAAACCCCTCAGGAAGGACCAACTTCTCTGAGTTCTCATTCCCCTTTCCTTCATCAACCCCTTCTAGCTTGCGCACGTAAGCTTCTCGATCGAATGATACCAAGTTTTCGAGTACCCTAGGGCGACTTGTGATGAACCATGGTTCTTGAATGATTTGGAGGTAGAGGTTCAGGAGGGATACACGGGCTGGATGCTGGGTGGCGGGCACGAGGTTGCGCCATTGACGACAGACGCCACGGGCAGCGACGAGGGATGGTAAACGGAATTCTGCGAAAAGCGCAAGCAAGAGTTCATTGGGGAACCTATGGAGTGACATGAATGTGACGCGACTGAGTCTGCTGGGATTATTGAGGGGAAAGAGGCTAAAGCGAATCCAGTCGGCTGCTTGATATACTAAGTATACACGGATAGCTTCGCAYGAAGCTGACACGCAGAACTTACAGAGTACGGGRACCGAATGTATATCCTACATCCCACGCTATCTAWGCTCATCTGCTGATCGTAAACGACATACGTTGGGCACATGGTCTCCCCTACGTAAAAGTTGGGTGCCCCATAATACCCTGGTTCGTGTTCTTATCTCTTGGCTGCGAACACCAATACATCCGCAATGTGAGTTCGCTGTGATCGCGATCAGAACACAATGGTATAAACTGGAGCGTCCGTGACGATAGTCGAGTCCGGCACACTGCCAGAGACACTATGACAGGCATAGGAACTCATGACATCGTTGAACCCATAATTCGCCAGATCCACGATGTCATGTGAGACATATAGGCTGCGCCCTCTGCAATTAATATCCCTAGTTAGAGTTGGTCAGAAGATCCACAAATGGAATGATGATAGAATGGGAGTTACTCGTAGAGCACGCAGGTAAGATGAGCACCGATTCTTATGCTAGAGAATCGATCGTTGACGGCTTCGTGTACGTTATGGCAGTAGCCACTTATATAGTATGCACCGGCACAGGGTATATTGAAGCCTGCATTTTGGCAGAGGACGATCGAGCCTGTCTTCTAAGCAAAAGGGGGTAGCGTGAGGCATAATGCATCCACGAAGTATGCGAAACATGGAGGGCGTGCACRTACTCTTGGGCCGYCAATACTTCGGGAACAAACAGCAACGGCGGTCAATGCGAGAGCGACAAGCTTGCTATGGGAGACCATCGGCGCTGGATAAATGTGAGTGAGGGGAGAGTAGGTCGCGACGCGTGAAGCTTCATTCTTGATGCAACGSGCTTGAATTTATACACTAAACAAAGCCCGAGATCCCAAGGCCAAGCGAAGGTACAGACACATCGAATCAGGGAGGGTACACCGAACCTGAGAGTGAGAGTGAGAGCGGTGCAGCCATCGTCGTGATAGTTGTGAGCTCTTGGTATGTCTTTCAAATGGAAAAGAGCAACCGGAAATTCAAGAGATAAACATGAACAACGAATCATCCAGTAAGAAATCTAGAAGAGCTCGNCNNNCATGCTAAGCATGTCGTCGAAGTTGAGGTTGGGAGTCCCAAGTTCTGGCGTGTGGGCATTTCAAAACAGTCGTTGTCACTGAAGAGAGATCAAAACACTATGATTGTACTGTCGTTCATCAATCGGGCGCAGAACAGCTTACGCGTACCGGACACGTTGTCAAGGCCGATATCTCCTCAAACGAAGCCCACCTTCTCSTAGAGTCTTTGCAGAGAGTCATTAGGGCGATCCTATTTCGAGTTCCGTCGATGGCGGCTTCTAGGAATCCAGACCTTACGGAGAGAAAGCCAGAAACTAAAGGTTTGTCGAGCGGAGGGAGGTGTGATACACAAAGACTGTTCAATCCCAGTAGTGAAGAGTATTGCGCTACGCTCAGCCCTCATGATTACGCACGAGAAGCGGAGGTGGTAGTAGAGGCTTGAAAACAAGTAAAAGAACTAATGATATCATTGAAGTTGACCGTCCTGAGGTCTGGGATGTCTTTATTGACTGTGAGGACACGCCCGGAGCAGTTCCCRTCACTAAAAGYGTATGTATCAGTGTATCTTAGCTTGTGAGGAAGGATTCGTGTGATGACTCACGAGTAGAAGACACAATTAGTGCCGGGACCAAGTCTGATGCTGGRGAAGGCGTCGTTATCCGCGGAGCCGACATTGTGACAAGCGCCTTTGCTGTTCGGCGCGAAGACGCAAGGCGCGCCGAAATTGATGTTATGGCAGACAGTTACCGAGTCTGACCGCTAGATATGAGGGAATGAAGTCAGGTTAGTTGAATAAATCGTGAGTTGTTTCATCATCGTTGAGTGAACGCACAGCAACGAGCTGGGCGGAGTGGATGTCAGGAAGTTGGAACCGAAGCCATCACAGTCTATCAGCGGCAACGGCAACGATGGTCGCGATAATGGCAAGGAGGTCCTTGGTGATTAAGACCATTGTGGGGGCGAGGATGCAAACGAGAAAGACTGAGATAAGCTAGCGTTCTAACGGCCTAAGTCTCAAACAAGAAAGCTTTACAGTCGCAAATCCAACACCGATTCAGGAAGCCAGCTCCAAGCAATGGTCCAGTTGAGAGCGCTGTACGGCGGCCGCCATAATTCACGGAGAGCAATGTATGAGACGAGATCTAGAGGCGTTGTTTCAAGAATTGCGCATTGTGAATCGAGTAAGCGGATGTTGAGAGGGATAATCAAGTGATCCATGCTTGAAGGGGTAACGCATGGGACGGTACTCAAGTCCAATCAGGAAGACATTGGTATGRTTGCCAAGCCCGAAATGACCTTCAAGATCATCATGGAGGCAGCGCAAGATATAGTTGGTTCAAGATGATTCAGCGATGGGGGTGACATGGTCCCCGTAAGGCTACTCTAGACTTAGAAATAGAGCGGCGGATTGAAATAAGCGAAAKAYNNAGAGCGCTGRCGGGAACTCGATTTCGCCTCCTGGTTTCCGARATGTAAGGAYGAGAAGCGAGAGGATATGTCGGGCTTGGCATGCTTCAACTAAAATACCCATGAGGTCTCTGARCTGCATTTTGCGCGAGCCATAGCTACACATGAGATCATTCATAAGATACTTTCGATATTGTAGGCTTTAACGAGCTGTCGAGCCAGGTGAATACATTGAATCTTGTTGGTGCATGATGGGGGTTGAGGACAAGGAGGCAGGCGCTTCAATTTGTGGCCAAAATCCAAGTTGGCGCCTAAACCGTTCCCAACCATGACACCACCATGGGGGTCGACTTCTTCCAATTTTCGTTCTGGTTTATCGCTCGAAGTCGCGTCAATCCCTCACTCTAGCTACATCTCATCTCACACGGCCTTACATATCCCTCAGAAGTCAGAAACAACCCAGAACACTTACACAACCGGAGCAGGCTACGCAGCAATGAACCACTGTCCTATGACCTCTGTTACATAAATACAACACTTCTTCTCGCCGCCCATGACGTCCGGACTAAATGGGCGAATCTTCTTGCAGTACAGCCGGCTCCTTGGTCTGCGCATGCTTCTGATGTTGCGAAGTCATTCGACTTTATGAGCGCGCGTTACGGCTATGTTGGCTAGTACGACGGCTTGGGACTTGCCATCTCGGAGTTCGAGCTGCCGAGTGAGCTCTAGGACTTGGGGCTTAGACCAGCTGGCTCTCATATAAAAGGCCGAATTTTCTGTCCGTTCAAACCAGTCAAACGAACAACCAATTCTCTTGACTACTTCAAAGAACTCAAATGGCCTTCTCTAAGCAAATCATCGCTTTCGTCGTCGCCGCTGCTAGCCTCGTCGCGGCCTCTCCTGTTGGTGTCGAAGCTAGGGTAAGCTTTCATCGCGTTCTTGTCATCATTGGCATACTCAGTGCTGACACGGCCCCCACAGGAAATCGTCGCTGTCAGCCTCTCCCGCTGACTCACCCGTTTCCGAACGATACTTACAACTAGGTTTTCCAGCGCGCCGACTCTGTGACTGTCTGCCACAACGTCAACTTTGGTGGTCCCTGCGTCTTTGCTCCCAACAGCAACGGCGTTTGCCACAACGTCGGTGCTTCAGACAACGACGTGATTTCCAGCATCAGGCTCGGAGCTGCGACTAACTGCATCTTCTGGGCGTAAGTCTTGCTGGTTGCGTCGGCTTTACTTCCTTCAATCGCTGACCTGTTCTCGCTTGGTTGCAGTGATGGTGGCTGCTCTGGATCCTCCTTGTTCGTTAGCCAGGATATCCCGGACCTCCGTAACTTTGGATTCAACGACGTGATCAGCTCGTTCACTTGCTTCGCGACTGCTTGATAAAGATATCTATGTCGCTATGAGTAGAGTATCCAGCGTATGAATGAATATATGTGTTTGTGTTCGAGACGTCTGCAACGGTCCGATCTCAATTTGAGCGAGCGCTCAGTGAAGCGATCCCCTGATACCTGACTCTATCCCTTTCTTAGAAGTTTCTTGCCTGGACTGGTGAGTCGGAGTGGTGACTCCACACGTCTCTTTGCTTTCCTCTCCAATCGTCCAACAATCGTCGTTTGGCCCAGCTTGCAGGAGTAAATACGTGCCTCGCTCGCTCCCCGACCCAAGTTCTCCGTCAGACACGTGTAAAATACTTGGAGGGCGACATGTCGGATAACCAGATGCAATCGATCTCAAGAAGTGGAGCTCTCCTGAGTCCTGAACCCGCCCCTATCATCTGTGGCAGGTGTTTCGGCGCCAAATTCGGGACGTTGCTCTTCGGTTGCTCTGGATCTTCTTTCAGCGACGTTTGAGGTTCAACTTTGAATTCATTTCCCCTCCAACGGACTTCTTCGAGGGCACTCCTGGTTTCTTGCAATCACCAGCTGGCGACACAATCGATCGCCCTCGCATGAGGTAGACCAACACGGAATGACGTTTGGAGAGACGATGGGTGGTGACGCGACGACGCTGAAGAAGTATGAAAAGACCGCCACACGCGTCAGAGTGTATCTTGACCATTTTTATCTCTATTTTTCTAGCACAAGTACGGCCTATTTGAGGGAGACGGAAGGAATCTACTTGTCTCCGTTCCGCTGCACCAACACTTTGGGTGTCCCGGATTGAGGTCGTTGATTGTTTTGGTTAGTTGGTCCCCGTGATCATAGTCAGCCGCGGCTATGGTGAGCTTAGCCCCATTCTTTGTCTACCGCACGGACCCTGATGCCTTCCTTCAGATATCGTCCTTCGCTGTTGGACGCGTTTCCAAGGTCATCAATGTTTGACTCCCGTGCTCAATATCCATGATATTATCCACCAGCCACATCGGATACCAGTCTCTTTCCAATTCACTTCGAACGATCGTTCTGATTCCTGATTGCTCGGCCAAGCGAAATCACGCGAGTTGTGCCATTGATTATCAGTTTTCAGGGTTGCAAGGAAACGAAGAAGTGGTAATGGCCGAAGCTCGCGACTCATCCATTGAGATCATGCTGGCATGTTCGCTTTGTAATGGACTTCCATGCTATTTGTGTTGATGGTTAACAATACCTTGGGTTGAGGAGTGATGGGGATCCGACTCGTTCCAGCAGAAGAAGCTCGAGTTTTGCCGGAGTTTGTTGACGCCCAAGAGGCGCGTGTCTGTGGTTGTCCACAAAGTGTACCATTGGGTCGTTTCCACTTTTCATTGCATGGATCCCGCAACTCTGGGTGCATGTTCAATGTTTCGGGTTCGTTTATAAAGGTCTTGGCTCTTGCCAGCTGTTCTTTCTAACCCCCCATCATGACCACCCCCCACTACGAAACCCACTCCGAGTCCAGTTGGGCATCCCGCTTCAAAACCGCTGGCAAAACGATATTACAACATGTAAGGAAGCATACCGGCGTCGGTATAGTTTGTGCCGTTGCTTATTTTGATCCGTTAGTAATTCCTTTTTTCCTCGCGAACGTCAACGCTGAGATAAATCTTTCTTCGACAGGGGAAATTGGGGTGTCGATCTCCAAGCTGGATCAGAATATGGGTATAAACTACTTTTCGTTGTTTTACTCGCGGGGCTCTTCGCCGTCTTCTTGCAGGTTCGTCACTGATCTACTGATCGATGGTGAGAAAAACTGAGGTGGTGCCATCTCCCTTCGCACTCATAGGTTCTAGCAAGTAAATTAGGCTGCGTCACTGGTCTGGGTGAGTCCCGACCCCTCCAAAGACGATACCGCTCGGCGGACGACGGTTCATATATCCAGGACCATGACTACGCCTCATCGTCGTAAAATTCTAAATACTGATCATTATTTCGATACGCTTACAGATCTCGCTTCTCACTGCCGTCTTCTCCTCCATGATCGACCAAAGAACACTATGCTCTGGCGATGGCTCGTCCTCTATCCCCTCTACCTCCTGGCTGAGGTTGCCATTATTGCTACCGATTTGGCAGAGCTGTTAGGGTCAGCCATCGCTTTATGCATGCTTTTTCCACGTCTGGAGCTTTGGCATGGCGTCCTCATTACTGGCTTTGATGTCATCCTCATCTTGGCCATGGGTGATCCCCTGCGAGGACGACCCGTTCGCATGTTTGAGCTTCTTATCGCAGCTCTGGTAAGCCCGAACACCTTTGGAGAAGATTACCCACTCACAAAAGCTCAGGTGTTCGCTGTGCTGATATGCATGGGTGTCATTCTCAGTAGGGTCCAGATCGATTGGGCGGATGCGTTCCATGGATACGTTCCTTCTAGAACCATCTTCCAGAGCGGGGCCCTCTACCTTTGTATGGGCATCTCTGCCATTCCTCGTTTCTCTCTTTTCTCAACAGATTATGCCCATAGCTGTTGGAATCGTCGGCGCCACTGTGATGCCACACAGTCTGTTCCTTGGTTCCTCTCTTGCTACACAAGATCGACTAGACTTTCTACCGTTACCTGAGGATGATAAAGTGAAGTTGATGGAGACGAGTACGAAGGCCTCCGACGACCTCGACGTACCACAGCCGCCGCCTTTGTGGCGGCGCTTGTTGGCTGGGTTCCGTGAATTTATGGCATCCGCATTTCGTGCGCCTCCTCTGGATCCGAATCGGCCTCGACCAAAAACCCATGCGGACCGAGAGAACCGACCGTTGCCTTTCGTTAGAGCGCACCTCAATCATGGTGTTTTTGACGTCGTCTTCAGCTTACTGGGCTTTGCAGTCCTTATCAATTCTATGTGCGCATTTGCCTTCGTTATAAAAACATTGCTAACCAACGTCTCTCTCATAGGATTTTGATTCTTGCAAGTGCCGTGTTCTTCTACGGAGGAGCGGGAACTTCAGACCAAGCTGCGAGCTTGTTTGATGCCTACGACGTCATCCGTGACTACGTTGGCCCAGGTACGTAGATGATTTCAGACCAAGGATACTTCGCTCAACCTTTGTTGTTAGCTGCCGCGACACTCTTCGCTCTTGCTCTCCTTGCCTCCGGTCAAAGCTCATCSCTCATTGCCACAGTCGCAGGTCAGGCGGTTTCTGAAGGGTTCCTGCAATGGCGTGTTTCCGTCAGTATACCTATTTTTATTTTCCCGAACCTCGTTTTAAGGCCTTTCTCCAGCCGATTGTAAGACGCTTCCTCACACGGCTACTCGCCATCATCCCTTCGATGACAGTTGCCATAGCCGTTGGCCGGAGAGGTATCGATGAACTACTTGTGATTTCACAAGTCGTTCTATCGATTGTCTTGCCATTCATCACCCTCCCCCTTATCATATTGACGTCTTCGAAATCTGTGATGTCCGTCAAGAAGCCAGCTGCCCGTGTCACTGAGCTTTACGGAGAAGGACAGCATGTAGGTGCAAACGATCCAGAACATACTGGGTCGGCAGGGACGGAAACCGTTGACTACAGCAGTGGGATACTAACGACTGGCATTGGGTGTGCGATATGGTTGGTTGTGATGTCTGCGAATATGTATGTCCTAGTATCGYTGGGTAATGATGGCTAGACTGTACGTGGTAAACTCATCTATGTRACAACCGTGTATCGGAAAGAAAATTCCCTRTTCCGCGTTTCGCGAAATATAAACTCATTTCGACGTGTAGGCCCACTCCGAGGGAAAGAAAATCATTCCGTGGACGCGACGGTCGAGCGCACGGTAAGCTTTATGTAAGTACTCCATGAACTCAAGCTTTCAAATTTCAAAGTACAGGTCCTAGATCTCACCCTAAAGTTGGTTTCTTGTCGCTGGGTCGTAGGGCACGTACTCAGAATAAGGCGTGTCATTCCCCGGTAGGCTTCAAGTGATGGCTAACACTGGTGGTTCCACTTCCACCCTCAATACATGCTGCGCTTCTCGYAACACACTTCTCTTCGTGTACTGGCACTTACGCAGGAGTGACCGCGTTTTGGGCGGTATGACACCAGTAAGTGAATCATAAGTTGGCGTCCACAAAACTAAGCGTGTACTTATGCTGATTTGCTCGCAATTGCGGCGTCAACGACATAAGTAGAATTCTTAGCTGATACCCAAGTTGTTGAAAGTGAGTTGGTGGACCGCTGAGGCTAACTTCTATTTTTAGTGTACCCGTGCCAAGATTCTTGCCAAGGACGTTCTCCGCCAATTAGATATGTCTGGTGCTGCCAACCCTTACCAGAACATATAAAAGGGCCGACATTATTGGGCACCATTCTTCCTTTCCGCCATCTTCCCTTTGGGGACTAGAGCATCCACTCCGATTTTCACGAACTCACGCCCACCTCGAGCCCATACCCCTCACCTTTTTGCCGCCTTACCGTTTTGAATGGTCGACCCTTCTTCTGCCTCTGATTCAAACAACTATGCCGACACCAATAATGCCTTATCTCGCTCTGCAACCCTCGCTTTGGCCGGTGCAGAGGACGAAGATGAACCCCCTAGTCCCAGGCCCGCCCCTACGCAAAGTACGGAAGTAACGTCGGGGCACGGAGGGCATGTAATTTTAATACCTGCAAATGCCATTGTGCATTCCCCTGTAAATGGTGTTCACCAACAACACGAAACCGACGAAAAGGGACGCTACGAATACGATGACAAACCTAATCTCGAAAATCACGAAAGCAACGTCTCAGCTATCAACGCGAGCGAACGAGGAGTCGACGAGAATACGAGGGGTCATCGTCATCGAAGAGGACTCTCGTTGGCGTATCTCCGCCGTATCGTGCCGACAAAGAAATCACCCGAAGATTTGGAAGGAGCCACCGTTGCGGACGGTGAGACAGAGGTCCATTTTGTAACGCACCCTCCACGGCGGCGACGTCCAAATGCGAAGGCAGATCGGTTTCGCGCATTGTTTACACCTGTCCATCCGATAGGACCGTCCCCCACCTACGCCAAATCGCTGCTGAACACACTAAAGTATTCTCCATTGAATATATTTCTGCCGTTTATCCCTATATCATGGGCTTTACATTACCTCCACCTCTCACCTACGCTAATCTTCATCTTCTCCGCCCTCGGGATCATCCCCCTCGCTGCTCTCTTGTCTTTCGGCACCGAACAGATAGCCTTGCGTACCTCCCATTCTGTTGGAGGTCTGCTCAACGCTACTTTGGGAAACGTGATCGAGATGATCATCGCTGGTATCGCCTTGCAGAGATGTGAGCTAGAGGTGGTTCAGAGTAGCTTGCTGGGAGGGCTTTTGAGTAACTTGTTGCTAGTTCTGGGAATGGCGTTTGTTGTTGGTGGTTATAGGTTCCAACAACAAGAGTTCCAACCGATGGTCGCGCAGCTCAATCTATCGCTTATGACGGTGGCTGTCATTTCTTTGATTGTTCCTGCGGCTTTCGTGAGTTTATCTCCGTGTTCAGAAGGCATAATATCTGAAATCTGCTCTTAGCATGAATACATGGGTGACAGGTTACCCCAAGGAACGGAGCTAGGATCTCTTTTGCGGCTGAGTCGTGGTAGCGCCTTCGTTCTGATTTTCATGTAGGTCGTGTCAATACCCCTTCCTGTTGAGAAGCTGACGCCAAACTTTCGGCCATAGATATTGCGCGTACCTTTTCTTCCAGTTCTATTCGCATAACCATCTCTTCTTGGATACCATTCCTTCGACACCTACCTCTATACGAAGCACATTGGGACGCTCCTCGATGCGCACAGCTGCTTCTACCTCCTCCCTCAGCTTACCTCTTCCTTCGACGACTCCAGCGGGGGTCGCACCCGTCGCACTGCATGTCGAGCAACCCGCCCTTAACAAACCCATGGCTGTCCTCTTATGTGTCGTTGTCACCGTTCTCGCGTATCTGACATCAGAGAAGCTCATCGATTCCCTCCACGGAGTCACTGCAGCGCACGCTTCCCTCTCCCAAGAGTGGCTTACTCTGATTATCATACCCATTATTTCTAACGCTGCGGAACACACCACTGCCGTTGTAGTTGCTTCGAAGGGCAATTTCAACCTTGCTATGAGCGTTGCGGTGGGCAGTTGCATACAAATCGCGTTGTTCGTGATTCCGGTGCTGGTTTGCGTCGCATGGGGAATGGGGAAACCCTTAACGTTGCTGTTTGACGAAGTGGAGACGGTGGTGTTGTTCTTTGCGGTGTTGATGGTGAAGTTTAGTGTGGAAGATGGAAAGAGCCATTGGATGAGTGGTGTCGTCTTGATTTGTGAGTTTTTCTTCTTATGGTTGGATGGTTGGATGATGGGCTGATTGATTGCACGGTAGCTGTGTATGTTATCATCGCGCTTTCGTTTTGGAATTTCCCGGAGACGATTAGAATGCTGCAAGGCCAACCACTCCGATGTACTTGAGCCTTGTCGCGCTATTCCTCGTTATCTCAGCCAGGCAGTTCAACATATGTGTAGAGTACTTCGTTCAATCCTGTTTGANTTTTTTTTGTCCGTTGACAGGTTCAGCAACGTCGTCGCCGGACCAACATTGTCTAGCATTGCCACTGGTTGACTTCAAGCTTGCTGTCGGTTCCAGAGCGCGGATTTTCCAGCTAGCCATGAAGCTTAGGAAGTGGATGCTTCACATACTAAAGCGTTGGATGCAAATAGTTCCGCGGCTAGTCGTGAATAAGAGTGCGGAAACAAGTGGCTACAAAAGTCGCCCTCGCTTCAAATCCCAGTCCTCCCAGGTACGTCTATTTACTGAGCCATCCTCTGGATTTCCATCAACTTTGTTTGTGATGAGCAGATTGATCTTATACAATGAGCTGGGAATGGAAACGGTTTGAAAAAGTTTCCGGTAGCTATTTGCTACCAGGAAAGCGTCTCTACCGTTCCTCTGCCCCGAACTACTAAGACGATGGGCCAGATCCCAAAGATGCGACCCAACGGCTGACATCGACAGCCGTTCGATATCTCGTCGATCTGGGCATCAATGGTATCATCAGTCTCAACGAGTTCCCTTACAAATACAGTGAAAAAGGCCTACTCAACGCTTTCGGAATCGACTATCTCCACTTGCCCATCAGGGACTATAGCACGCCAACGCTCAATGACATGGATGATGCCTACGACTTTTTCCTGAAGCACCGATCGACGTTGGTTCATTGTGGGTATGGACACGGAAGAACTGGGACTATGATTACGACTCTGCAGCTGTGTTGCACGGACGGACGGTATCCGAGAGAGTACGATTGGGAGAGGAACCATGTAGAGACTCCGGGTCAGCGGCAGTTTCTGAAGTCGGTGGTGTATGACGTCGGTCGTTGGCCAAAGAGCAAGGCCGTGGACTATTCGGATCGCTATTGGAAGCGTGGAGAGGATGGCAAGGACGAAGGTCGTAAAGGAAGGAGAAATGATAGGATGAAGAAATAGCCTTTTTCTACCATCCCCCCGAATCCGCCAACCTCTCTTTCTAACAGATCCCTTCTCTAATCCATCTGCGATGTACCTATGTAAGTCGGTAATTAGAGAGCCAGCCTCACTGCACGATCTTTAGGTTTCTACACACTGTACCGAGAGACGTCTCAATAGCAGTGCAGGCTTTACTGTGTGTAACGACGGTGGGCGTAAGTAGAGAGAAGCCGGGCCAAAGTGCTCAGGGGTGTAAGTAATAGGGGAGCGGGTCACGTGCTGATTCAGGGTCTGCTCTCGAATTAGTCGCCTCGTCCGTCGCGCTTCTTTGCAATGCACCTCTACATCCCCGTCGAACCTCCGCCAACGCCAGCGCCGTCGCCAGGACCCAACTCGACTAGCTCAACTCGATTACAATACTTGACGTCAGTCTTGAACTCATGTACGCAGGCAGAGTTGAGGTTCATATCGGTTTCCATCGCGCCGCTTTTAAAGCGCGATTTCTTGCGGGACTTGCCTTTCGAGTTGGCGCTGCACGTTTTGGGCTATGTTGATGATCCATGCTCCTTAATGAGGGTCGCACAGGTCTCGAAAAGATGGAGGGACGTTGTGGGGGATGACAGCGTCTGGCGGAAGATGTGCGTTTCGTATAGGTTTCCAGTTGCGGACGTAGACGATCCACCTCGGTCATGGGGCTACAGAGCGGACAGCGAGCCGCTGGAGGAACTGGAAGAGTTTGCAGATAAACCTATGGATCCAGCGCTCGAGTGGTTGTCTTCGATGAAGCGAAGGAGTAGAGAAAAACCCCAAAGTGGTTTGTGCTCTCCATGGCTACCGTCCTGTTTTTCTCGGTTCAAGTATCATTACATGACCTGTGCGTATCTTCTATCTCCATCTGTGACCTAACCAGAAAGGAAGAAGGGCTGATTCGTGTTTCTGCTTTGTAGTGCAAAATTGGCGCTATGGGGGACAACTGGTACGCGAGTATCCGGCGCCAATGCCTCGAAACCACGCGGAGGGGATTGTGATTACTTGCGTCGCTTTGGATTCCGAGTGGGTGGTTGTAGCCAGCGAAGATGGCAAGATTCACGTCTTCTTCGCAGAGACCGGAATCCTGCATCGAATGCTCGTTGGCCATCCATCAGGTGTTTGGAGCGTTGGCTTGATTAGTCGAGGTGGGAGACGGCGCAGATGTCAGCCTATAGATGAAGAAAGTCCCGACGATCTTGTCGACGAGCCACATTCTTTGCCCCTCAAATATCGAGAGGCCTTGGGTTTTAACGCGCAAAGCCATGCGGATACCGAGGATGAAGACGAGGACTTGCCCAGTCATCCAAGTGGTGCATCGGAGGGCTGGGGTCAATCCAACGCGATAGTTGTGAGTGCAGGCTGCGATCAGGTGGTTCGAGTATGGGATGTCGAATCGGGGTGCGCAGTCCTCATCAAAATTTATGCCACGTTTTCGGTCTAACCTTGATTTCCCCCTTCACTTTGTGAACGACTAGGTTTTGTATATATACCCTTGCTGGACACACCGCTACCGTCCGATGTCTCAAGGTCACACATCATTCACCCACCGCCGTCACTGGTGCGAGAGACGATACGTTGCGCGTCTGGGATATCCAGAAAGGCAAGCAGCTAAGAGTTTTAGAGGGGCATAGCGATCGCGTTCGATGCCTGGACGTTTGGGGTAGGAGGGTGGTCAGTGGTAGTTACGACTGGACATGTCGAGTAAGTGCATCACACACCCGCAGTGTCCGTCTTATACTTATCTCCGATCACTTAGGTCTGGGATATCGATACGGGAGAGTGCATCCATGTACTCCGGGGCCACCAACAACAAGTTTATTGTGTAGCATTCAATGGCACATATATTGTTTCAGGCGGTCTTGACACAGTTGTGAGAGTGTGGGATGCCAACACTGGGTAAGCGCATCTGTACATTATCAACTGCCGTCGACGTTGACATGCCATTGATAGCGCACCACTATCTGTGCTAACGGGGCACACTACGTTAGTGTGTCAGCTGCAGCTCTCGCCTCAACCACGGCCAGCCAGATGCTCAGCTCCTAACTTTGCTGATGGCGAACTTCCCCCAGACTTCCTTACGCGACAGTCTTCATCTTCCTCTTCGTCGGAAACGCAGTCCTCCCAATACGGTCTGCCATACTCCCGTCCCATTCTCGCAACGGGTGGCTCTGATGGGCGAGTCATCACATATGATCTCGAGTCACGTCAGGTTTTACACCGAATTGCCGCACATGATGCACCCATCACCGCCCTGCAGTTCGACGAAAACTTCATCGTGAGCTCAGGCACTGACGGGCGGGTGAGGGTATTCGCTACTGAGACTGGCAAATTGATCAGGGATTGGTATGGTGCTGAAGGCGGCCGAAATGCATTTGGATCGACCTACGCATATGGCGTGGAGACAGGGAGCGTCATCGGTCCTCCTGTTGGCATGCGAGGAGGGAATGGCAGATATGAACGGGTCTGGAAGGTGGTTTTTGGGGGGTCGATGTGGGGCGCTGGTGAGCGACATTCCTCCAAACGAGATGGTTCCAACAGCGGAAGGGACATCTGCGCTGTAATGTGCCGAAAACCAGATGGTCGCTCAGTGATGGAAATCTGGAGGATGAGTCCCAAAATGGACCAAATTGGCGGCGACCTTTCGTGAAAATGGGTTTGGACTCCCGCTATAAATTCTCATCACACAATCGCTTATTTATTCGTGATCATGCTGTCTGTTTGATTTTTTATCGGTATACCTTCGCATTAACTGTATCCTTTGCGNTTTTTATTCAGCTTGTTGTATCATTTGCTTTGCTTGTACCCATACTGTAATAGTACTCGCGTAGAGCCTCTGCGGGTTTGCTATCGTCGCACCATAATGAACTCAGGAAACCAGCAGTGACTAATATGAAGCCTCTGGCAGTTTCCTTCCCAGAACCTCTAGGTGTGATTCATCGACCTTCTCCCCTTTGATCTCTCTGTGACTTTCGGTTATTTCCCCAGGTACAAATTTGCCTGCATAACTAAGTTTAGCGTATTTAAACTTCAGAAGGAGTGATAAAGGCTAACCTTCGCGAAGCTCTCTCTCCGCTTCCTCTCGGTTCTTTACCGCTGTATATGGGGATCCCGGTACAAATAGCGGCGCGCTACCGAAGAGTGCATCCATTTCTGGCGGGGATCAGATACCAGGGTTTCTCAGTACGAAAGACATGAACTAACCTTCTAGGCGACGGCCAGTCGTTTCCTTCGCAAGATTTCAATATTCATGGTTGACGCGACACAATGAAAAGCCCACGTACAGGGTAAAATGCCCAGATGAATAGAGCACTGAGAAACTATTCAGGACAATCATAAGAACGATGCGGAGCTGCGTACTTTGTGTGGCCGCATATGGCGAAAACAAGGTCTAATCCAGAGTTCACCACGAGGATAATGGCAAAGAATATTACGGGACGTACAGAACCTATACGAGGTTGATCAWTCGGGCCATATCATCGATGCTGAGTAAGTGAATGATGCGTACTTCCAACCGATGGCCAAGAAGGCCTTGGGTGTGACTTGAGCGATGAAACTAGAGTYGGTCTCGGTTCGACCGGTGGAGCCAATGTTTACCAGGGACGTTACTCACAAATTCGATATCCATGAAGACGAACTCGTGATCGCTGTACTTTTTGCTCGAGTGCGAGTGGAAAATATTTCGGCTGGGTATGCCCACGAAAGCGGACCGATGCATGCACTAAAGAAAAAGTTGAAGACCCATGTCCTGCAGTTCGAGCTGAGATGAGCGATGCTATCTTTTGACTACATGAAAGGGTTACTGACGTGACTGCGTTTTAGACGATTGAAGCAAAATTAGATCACAGTCTCCGAGCTGAAGCGGCGTAGCGTACYGATGAAAATCTGGAGAGGACGTCAGTTTAGCGGAGGCTCTGCGAACTGTGAAACGCACATAGTGTGCCTAGAGAGCATAGAGTAATGGAGAGGTAAGCAGACGAACAAGCACTCAATGCATCGCATGTTGACTTGCCGCATCACTTGTTCGCTCCATTAGTCAACGATGGTGTCAGCACAAAGTTGGAGGAAATGAACACACTTGTCTACAGTTCCAGGGTATCTCGCCATCAAAATGGACCCAACAACAAAGGAAAGTCCAGACGCTATGTTCCCAAATATCATAGGACGTCGCCTACCGATGTGGTCTATCCAAAGGACGCAACAGGCCTATGTTGGAATGTGAAGACATGGCTACAATTCCAAGGTCCCAAAAGACGAACCTCACCGATCAACGCAATGATGCTATTGATGGACTGGAAGAGCAATATCCGCGTGGAAGAGAAGCCCATCTGCTCCGTAGTGAGAATTCATAAAGACTGCTGCGAACATTACAAAACACACGGTTTCAAAAATCTTCGACAATGTATTAGTTTTGAATTAGGGCCGTTCGTGCGGAAAACGTACTGYTGTAGAATAGTACTGAATAGCGCTGACACCTGGTCGGACCATAAAGGCAAGCAGTGGTGAGGTATGGATGATGCGTACCAGTCATCTGAACCGAGAACTGAAGAATATACCTGAAGCAAGGGGTGACTTCCATTAAAATCATTTGGAGAATGGTCGTCCCATCAACTTACCCGAGGCTTAGCCTGCGGAAATTACTGGGCACTATGAAAAGTTCACCCCAGCTAGAAGACGTGGGATAACGTTCGCAATCTGGATCTTCAAGCAACGTCGACTCCACGTACCTCGCTTCCCCAATGTCCTTGGCGCGAGTGATTTCGGCCTTCATGTCTTCCATCTGCGAGATTACAAATAGATCATTCATGTCGCCTTGGGCATGAAGTC
This sequence comes from Pleurotus djamor, assembly GCA_029747585.1. Classification (NCBI taxonomy): domain Eukaryota; kingdom Fungi; phylum Basidiomycota; class Agaricomycetes; order Agaricales; family Pleurotaceae; genus Pleurotus; species Pleurotus djamor. Next base: position 54,749 of record JAPEVF010000149.1, on the reverse strand, counting down.
GGGCTAAAGTCTTATGAGCTATCAGAGGTCAGTATGGTGCGATGAGGCTTGGAAATGAAGGTGTTTCACCTTCGTCGAAGCGTCCCCTTTCAGCGAGCCATCTTGGACTAGAAGGTGCGTAAGCTGGGATGTCATTCGCTGCAATAACGACGGAGTNNNAAGAGCACGTACGACTCTGGGAGTAAAAGAATAAAAGATATCAGAGGTATGGCTGGAAGTATCTAGGGCGAGTCATAAGTATAGGTTGGCCTTAGAAAAGCTACTACCTTGCCTGGATTCCGAGAGGGATGCGCCATTCAGCTTGTGATCCTTTGAGGCCCGCTGAGGTGCCATACGTCTACAGAGCGTGATAAGCTCGCGTGATTCAAGCCCTGAGAAGAACTGCACCGTGACTCACCACCCAAGACGCGATAAAGGCTAAAGGGAGGGTCGTGGCTACTGAGGAGCGACTCGAGGATGAAGACAGGACGAACCTCCAATGCCCAGCATAAACTGACATGATGACACACTGAGTCAAAGAATACGCGTCATGCAAGGGGACAAGCTCACCTGTTGGAGAGTAGTGAGTCTCCCCCGGATACTAGGATGTGCGATTTCGGCCTGGTTACAACAAGTCAGCCTGACGTAGCTGAGGCTCTTACAAAAGTGAATAGATACCTGGTAGAGTGGGGCAAGATCTGACATAATCCCAACTCCGAATCCTGTCGGAAGAAGTCATGATGCGTGACGCCTTGAGGCCTGGCAGGATGGAAGGAGACGAAAGTTACCTGCAAAGAAGCGCCCCGACAACATGAACTCCATATTCTGCGCCCCTGTTTGCAAAGCCCCTCCTAAACTAGGGAAAGTCAGCAAGGGGCAGCGAAGGAGTGGAAAGGAAAGCACATGTATACGGCAGCGCCGATTTGGATGGTAATGCGACGACCAAATTTGTCCGCAAAATAAGCCACTGGTATCATACCAAAGAAGCTGGAATTTTCTTCTAGTCAGTTCAAGAGGTCAATTGAAGTTCGACGCACCATCCTAGGACTATTTCAACAGCAGGATGAGGACTACATGTCGTGAGTCGGACAGGAAAAGATACAAACCAAATATACTCGTTATGAGGCCTTTCAAATTTGGGTCCTCATAACGAGGTCCCATGGTGCGCTTGGAGTATTTGTTGTGTCTCAGCAATTGACGACTATTTGGAAGGAAACACTTACGATGAAATCTGGCGAAGGAAGCACGCCAGCTATGACCCCCAAGTCATATCCGAAAATAATACTTCCAAGACCTATAGCAGCGTCGTTTCTTAGTTGTTGACTAGCCCATGACTAGAAAGGAGGAGAATTCACTGGCAAATAAACCGCATAACCATGTGTAAATCTTCGGAGGCAGGCGCATCATTGATTGCTTCGCTCGACTAAGTAGCAAGAGATGGGAGCGGGAAGAGCTTTCCACAGTACGAGATCATATTTATGTGGGGAAGAGATGTGGGGGGTGGGGAGAAAGTCTCACCGGCCCGCGGTGAGTCTTGATCATTCTAACGGGGGATAACTTCCGTCATGCGACCACTAATCTCTCATGGATATGTTGAGGTGGTTAAGCGAGACACTTGAAGTGCTATGAAAGGCTTATCGCCAGCTGATAACCCCGGAGACGTCCCGATCATTGGCAATTGCTGTCATGGAGGGTTTATTCTATCTATTTCTCTAAGCGGAAGACGAGAACTAGAGAAAGTGGTGGATAAGACATAAGTACGGTGAACTCAGCACATGAGATCTATATATCGCCGAACCTTGGAAGGAGTGCTTCTTCACAGTATAAGACCCATTGAACTGTGATGTCTTCTTCTCTGTCTTGACGTTCTCTCCATCAAACGAATTCGACGACCGGAGATTCTCGCTCCAAACCTCATACACAGTGATCTGATTCCTGACGTTCGCGTTAGGGCCAAATGATATAGGAACCTCGTAGTCTGTCGTGTCATGACGGTTGACAATAGCTAATCTTATCTCGTTGTGGATCAACGAAGGATCGTCCTGAGTTGTTACCAACACTGCGCTAACGTCGACGAACTTGGTAAGTTTACTGAAATCGGGGGTATGCGAGGTCAAGCGCTGAACGAATGGTGGGACGGTCGGCCCGGAGTAGAAAGGTTCAAGGTCCTGTTGGTCAAAGCCAACATGAACATCAAGGGACGCTCCGCGCATGAGGTTTGAGAAGAGGTGTAATGGGTAGTATGTAGTCTGTGATGAGTTGTTTGTAATCTTCAAGGGTAAGAACGAACTAGGTTTAATCACACCTGCTTAAAAAGACCAAGAGGAGAGGTAATGATCTAGATGAGAGAGAAGCTTGAGATGACAGAAGAAGAGAAGATGTTACGATAACTCACGGGCGAGATTACATTGACCGATCTTAAGACGCGAGATGAGGGGTCGATACACGTCCAAAGAAGTAAGTCACCTACTGTGCGATACAGGCAATTTTGACGATGTCTACGTTTCTCACGAAGACGTTCAGCCAAGCTGCGACGGCTACAGCAGAAATCAGAATTTTTTTTGATCAATGAGGGAGGAGCTACCAATTGCATCTGAAAGGTCGTAGTGCTCTTCAGCTCCCTTTTCTCCAGGGGCTAAACGTGGACAGTTAGGATAAGTATGCGTGACGGAGGGGGGGATGATAATACCTCGAACGGGATCCCTGGACAATCGTCAGGTGTTTCCACGGTCTCATCAAGGATAGACGTACCAGACGTTCCACTCATCGAAGCACCTAGAGCAAGGACGATTAGGTGGCGGAGAGGACGTCAAGTTGACAGAAACGCTAACACTGTGAGGCTCTTGTCCAACCCATTTTCAATCTTCGCCAAATCAATGAGAGAACGGGTTATATTGATCCCCTTCTCAGCGGCAGCAGCTGGAGGACATGTCAACCAAGAAGGATGGAAATTGAATGGAGTGACGCACGGCCCATCACATTAACCATATGTTTCCCTTCACTCACGGTGTACACTATTGTAATTCCATAAGTTCATAGGACCAGCGACGGATACACACAATGACTCACAATGGATGGAATGATAATCAACCACTGGGGCAAGTGTCTTCAGTGTTACCCTGTCCCAATTCGAGAAGCCCGTTTCTGACCAGTAGTTTCAATCCATAGACTACGCGAGGAAGGGGAAAGTAACAACGGCCTACCTCCACATGAGATCAGCTGAATCTTTGGGTCAAGCAATCGCAAAGCCTTCGCCCACTGGAAAGCTTTCTTCGCATATTCGTCAGCCTCCATCTGACCAACTTGCCACGGTCCCCAAACTTCATTCCCCAAGGACCAATATTTCACGCCATATGGCTCATCATGACCGTACTTCCTTCGAAGGTTCGCGTAGTGAGTGTTTCCAGTCCCATTACAGTATTCAACCCATGCCAACGCGTCTTCTAACGTACCAGTGCCCATATTCAAGCAGATATATGGCTCGGTTCCTAGAGAGCGGCACCATTCCATGAATTCATCTATGCAACTTCTATGAACTTCTTTCGTCAGAACTTCGGAATCATGGGACGTACCAGTGCCAAATTGGTTGCTTTCTTCACTCAACCAAGCTAATTCAGGCCTTCGTGGGCGCAGCTCTCGTGGTCCGATCCCATCTATCACCAGATGAGCCAGACGTAGCGGAACTAGAATACAGGAAGACACATACCCTGCCATCGATAACTACTGACGAAATTGCTAACAGGGGCATTAGGGGTCGTAAAACACATAATGTGTTTGACGTACCCGCCAGGATAGCGCACAATTGGGACTTTCAAGTCCTTCAAAGCTGCCATAACGTCCTTCCGAAACCCAGTCTTTGGGTCAGATAGCCCGTGAGGGTTATCTGGCTCGTATAATCCACCATAGATGCATCTCCCCATGTGTTCCGTGAACCCAGAATAGATGCGTGGGTCGACATTGTTTATGACGCGCGCAGGATCGATATTGATGTGAACCATGGATGTATGTATGTGAAAGAGGGCTTCTGACCGTGGAATAAGCCATTCGTTCGGATGGGTATATATAGTTGAGCGATCGGTCCGGACGGTGAAGAATTTGATCTGACGGTCCGTGTAAATGGACGCACACGGACACGCCGATCGAGTGGACGGAATCAATCCACCATCCAATCAGAATCCTTCCAACGACAAGAATAGCGACGGAGGTGAGCATGATCGAATCCCGCAAACGGGGCGAGGTCGAGGTAAGGTCACAGGAGACTGGGTGAACAAGACATAAATGCTGGTCGAGCGTGAGTGAAACCCAAAAGACTGACCCAACAATGCGCTTCAATCACGTAGCTTCCATATCTTCCCTGATTTCCATCGCCGTAGCTGTTTCCTTCAAGCCTCTCTCAGAAAAACCGGGCCTCATCGACAATGGAACATTTGGACCCGACATCGAGATTGTTCATCTCTTTAGGGACAGCGCACCGATCGGAATAACAGTGAACAAAGGCAGAGCTTTCGTCACTTTTAACAGGTGAAGTTCCACCTGAGCTCTAGCAAATCATAGCCAACACCAACACATTCGATAGAGGAGATGTTAACACAACTCCCATTACTCTGGGAGAAATCATCAATGAAACCTCGATCGTTCCTTTCCCAAGCATGGAATTTAACTTGCCGCCGGAGGGACTGGTAAATAGCAGCAGCGGGGCGATGGTCGGGAGCAGCGACACGGAGCACTTTATAAATGTCCAGGCAGCTGTCATAGATTCCCGAAATCGCCTGTGGGTGCTCGACGCCGGGCGCCCGAATATTAGAGGAGACACACTCCCCGCTGCACCAGGAGGGCCCAAGCTCATGGGATTCGACCTCACAAATAATGCAACGACGCCGTTCACCACAGTAACCTTCCCAACGAATGTCCTACCATTCACAGGCTACCTGAACGACATCCGTGTAGATTTGAGGGCGAACATTACGGAGGCGGGGAAAGGCATCGCCTACATTGCCGACAGTGGTGAGTGAGGTTTTCCTTGGATGATGACGCAGATACTGAGGGGCTTCCAAGGTGGCTTCGGGATAATTGTGGTGGATTTGGGAACTGGTCGATCATGGCGACATCTCGATCGAGTGAACGCAGTGTCGCCTGCGACTAGATTCCTCCCAACACTGTTTGGTGTACCGACGTACGCTGCGACCCCAATGAACCCAGCGGTTCAGTACGAGACGACCAGCGGCGGTGGCGGCGGTTGTGATGGTGAGCGTCTGCGTCTTGCATAACGTCGAAGATAATATGTTCATCGCGACATTAGGGATTGCGATTAGTGCGGATGGGGAAACCATTTACTTCGCGTCTCTGGCAAGCAGAGCTTTCTACCAGGTTGACGCGGCAGCCCTTCGGATTGATCCGAAGGTTGATAACTTGGCTAATGTCAAGGTAGAAAATAGTCTTCGCTTCCTAGGGGAGGTACGTCAGCATAAGGCCCACAATCTTGATATACTCATTGAAAAGGATGTACCTTTAGATGGGAGGTCAAGCCGACGGACTTGAAACCGACTCAACTGGAAAGATATACCTCAGTAGCCCCGAGCACAATTCAATCACCACATATGACCCAGCGACAGGAAAGATATCGCCATTCGTAAGGTCCCCAATGATGGCGTGGCCAGATACGTTAAGGTATGGCCTTCCAAACGCGCGTCGCAATTCCTGATGTTTCCCTACCAACAGCGTGGCCGATGATGGGTTTCTGTACGTGACATTGAATCAATTGTGGTTGGGTCCTGGATTCCAGAATGGGACAGACAAACGCACCGGTCCTTTCGCTTTGATGAGAGTCAAAATCGAGGGAACACAGGTGAAACTAGAATAAGCGTAGATCAATACTCTGCATGTATCATCATGATAATGTCTGCTTAAAAGTGGTCCTAGGAGGGCTCTGATTTTTGGCAATGAAGGTTGAGATCATTGGTTGCATCCTGACGCGGATTGGACGCGGATAGATCATAGGTCGAGGACGCGTCGTGGCGGCAAAGGAAAGACACAGCGCCAAACTTAGCGCGTTCCAATCACTTGCTCTGGTCTGGCCCTTCATGTATCATACGCATTATGACGGATTACCCAACTGCTGTCAACAGAGGATACATCCATACTGACAATGATGTGCGCTGGATCGATGCTGATGTGAACCATGGAACAAGCACTTCGTCAGGTTGGGCATACAGCTGAGTGATTAATCCGGACGGTGAAGCATGCTGATCTTGCGGCCCGCGTAAATTGACGCATCCGAAAACATGGATGAAGACGGCCCTGCATGACGGAATCAATTCCCCAACCAATCAGAAAAACCTAAAAATAGAGACGGAGGCGAGGATTATCGGATGTCGCAATGACGGCAAAGCGGGAGTGTTGTTGAGGGAAAAGCCATGGTATTAGGAGGCTAAGTTGAGAAGACATAAATTGGGCGATTCGGAGAAATGCACCAGACACGTCAGCTTACCCAAAATGCGATACAACCACCTAGTCTCCATATCATCTCTATTTTCGACGGTGTCAGCCGTGTCCTTCAAACCGCTCTCAGAAAAACCAGGCCTCATTGACAATGGAACTTTCGGACCCGAGATCGAGATTGTCCATCTTTTCCGAGACAACGCCCCCATAGGAATTACGGTGAACAAAGGCAGAGCATTTGTCACCTTCAACAGGTAAGCTCTCGCTCTCTGGTTGGAGGCCCAAGAAATCGTTGGCTGACGATAGTTTTCTCTAACCNAGAGGGGATCTGAGCATGACGCCAATTACGCTCGGAGAGATCATCAACGAGACGTCTATAGTCCCGTTCCCGAGCTTGGAATACAACACGCCTCCAGACGGATTGGTGAATAGCAGCAGTGGGGTCATGGTCGGAAGCAGCGACTCTAAGCATTTCATCAACATACAGGCAGCCGTGACAGATTCACGCGATCGTTTGTGGGTCCTGGATACTGGCCGCCCGATCATCAAGGGAGATACGCTTCCTGCCGCACCGGGAGGTCCAAAACTTATGGGGTTCAACCTCACAAACAATGCGACAACACCTTTCTCCACGATAACCTTCCCAGAGAACGTGCTGCCAACGACAGGATATTTGAACGACATTCGAATAGATTTGCGAACGAACGTCACGGAGGCTGGGAAAGGCATAGCCTACATTTCCGATAGTGGTGAGCGAGGGTTTTCCTGGGATATGATATTTGGATGCTGAAGAGCACCGAAGGCGGCTTTGGAATAATTGTGGTGGACCTGGGAACTGGGCAGTCATGGCGACATCTCGATCGAGTGAACGCCGTGTCGCCTGTTTCGAGATTCCTCCCTACACTCTTTGGTATACCAACGTACGCTGCCACTCCGATGAACCCAGCTTCGCAGTATGAAACTACCAGCGGGGGTGGAGGCGGATGCGACGGTGAGTCTTGGTTTGTTTATGCAAGGTCGAAGAATAGATGTTGATGAGGCATCGCTCCAATAGGACTTGCGATTAGCGCGGATGGAGAAACGATCTTCTTTACGCCTCTCGCGAGCAGGGATTTCTATCAGGTTGACACAGCAGCCCTTCGTATAGACCCAAAGGTCGATAATCTGGCTAACATTAAGGTAGAAGACAGCGTTCGTTTCCTAGGACAGGTACGTCAACACGGAGTTCACGTCCCTGGGTTGCTGATTGAAGAGCGAATTTAGATGGGAGGTCAAGCAGACGGACTTGAAACTGACTCAACTGGGAAAATCTACCTCGGAAGTCCCGAACACAACGCAATCAATACGTATAGTCCAGTAACGGGGAAGATATCTCCCTTCATAAGGTCCCCAATGATTGCGTGGCCAGATACGATGAGGTATGGGTTCAGTCTTCATGAACGAAATCATGAGGCGGCAGTTAATGTGGTCATTTCAACAGTGTGGCCGATGATGGCTTTCTCTACGCAACGCTGAATCAATTGTGGTTGAGCCCCGGTTTCCAGAATGGGACTGATAAACGCACCGGCCCATTCGCTTTGATGAGGGTCAAAATCGACGGAACCAAAGTGAAACTAGAATAGGTGTTGACCATAATGTACCTTCCAATGTATACTGAGGACATGAGCGTAGAAATGCCCTAATTTTCGTGCGTCCGAAGTAGTGCTAAGGGCATCGAACGCGTCGACGCGACGCGTGGGCGTGGGCGTGGTGATGGGAGGGAAGAATGAGCGGCGCCAGACTTAGCGCCCATCTCCATCTCCAACATACCTCAGGCTTTACTGGACCTCAGGAATATCTTCGTGGTTTTCTGGAACACACTGGGGGAACAAGGAATGAGCCACAAGGACGATGAACATGTTTTGCGGAGAGCAAGATGTACGTTACTTCCTCCTCCTGATACGTCCCAGAAAAAACTTTCGGCCTTCAAAGTCCCGACTTGCTCTAAAGAAAATGCATGGCCAAACGACCCACGGAATCTCTGCAGAATCGTCGTTTATGGGGATGCACGGTCATCGCGCGCGTGCACTGGTAGTTCAGTTTATACATCCGTCAGAACATGTCACACACATATTTAGAATTTTGATGCACATGGTACAACTGCGACAATACCGGGAAGTATCTGTGACATAAATGACGTCAAAAATAAGCGATATATCAATGGGCAACAAATTGACAACGCCATTTACCTCGACATGGCCATAAGGGGGATGGGTGGGTGTCAAGGTGAACGTGGTGGATCGATCAACGTCAGAAATTTGTGATTGAGGGAACGAATTGTGTGTCGCGTTGAGCTTACCGAACACTGCAAGCGAAGCAAAAGAGAGTAAGTAGCAATGTCGGTTCGACAAGTTTTCCAAGCGGCGGTTCACTGATACTCATGAGCACTGGTGGGACTGGAAGTGGTTGGTTCAGCTTGGGACTCGGTCAACAAAGGAAGCTCCACAGGAGCGCAACGACAGCAAGATGAATTTCGACAAGCAGAAACCATAAACGATACACAACATGGAGGCCTACGAGCAAGAGTCATGAATACTTGGATTACAATGATTATTTTGGAAATGTACGAGCGGAGTAACTGGAGCAATGCGACGTGCAGGACAAGAGTTGGAAAAAGATAAATAGAGCTTGAATAGAGCAGGAAAGAAAGCATAGAAGAGAAAGAAAGAAATGGAAACATATCTGATACATCCCTGAACCCAGCAGTAAAGTCTACAATTTGTTTGTTCCGGAACAAGCTTCTAATTTTCTTTCATGCTCATGTCTTCATCATGACAGTTGGGATCTCCAACTGGTGTGCGCTCTTTGAATAAGGAAATTGGCGCGCCAAGGGAGAACGGCGAAGTTGATTGACTTGAGTCAATATTGACATTTGATGGGAATAAAGGCAGCGGTGGGAGAGGAGCTGTCGGGGGTGGAGCTGCGGCTGGGACGAAACTTGACAACCCACGTCGTAGCACTCGGCGAGGTCTGCACATCACAAAAGGTCAGTAAGGGGGTTCAAGTTGGAATTCCCCGAAAAAACACGAACTTGAGTGCACCACCAACGCTACCACTTCTCATCCTCCCAACCAAGCTGGTCCCCTCACTAGCAACATTGGCGTATCCAGCGCCAAATAAGTCGGCAGCCACTGCACCGATGCTTCCGCTGCGACTGCGTGAAGGTGAGCTTATGGATATCGAATGATGCGCATAGCGTGCAGCAGCAGCGCCTGCGCTGCGCTGAGGTGATCTGATGTTGTTCATGGGTGACATTCCCACTGTAAGACTGGAACGTCGCTTTCGAAGACGAGGCCCCGATGATGATTGGGGTGAGGACGTGAGGTTTGATGAAGGAGCGTCTTCGTCAATTTGTTGCAAGTCGGAGCTACCCCGGTGGCTTGAAGGGGTTGGTGTGGCAGTCCGGTCGATATCGTGCGCGTTTGGTAGCGGGCTTACGGGCCTGATAGGAGAGAGGTCGAACGACGAGGCGTTTGTAGTCGTGTAAGACTGGTAGGGAGCGAGCAGCCCCGACGAGAAGAATGCCGAGTACGAAGCCATTTGTCGTGGGCGAACGGGGTCAATGATGGTGGTTCGAGTTCAAGCGTCGTGTGGCACCAACTTGAACTTGTGATAAATAACGCGTACATAAATTACGTAACTGACGTCAGGGGCTTAGGAGTCAGATGCTAACTTCGGCCGTCTCATTGATCCTGACACTGGTTCTGTTTGCTTTCTATCTAAATCTATGTAGGGAAAAGCCTTCATCGCATTTTGGATTGCATAAATACAGTAGAATTGAGTTCAAATGACTAGGATTGACGGAAGACTGTACTGTACAGATGTGTCACGAAGATGTGCAAGGAAATGGAAGAGACAAAGAAGCTAGATAACGCCAATCATATTGGGTAGGTCAAAGTTGGCGGGTAGGTAGGACACATGATGGAACCGCTCAGCTTGAGTATTCGAGAAACCATCAGTCTATTTTCGTGTAAGATGGGACGATATACTGACCGAAAGAGCCGTCGTTCCAAGATTTACGATCATCCATGGGCAGACCTGGGTGGATCATCTCCGGTGTGCCCGGGAAGGACGAGTCGGGAGTGGAACGTCCAGATGAAGATGACAAAGAGTCATCTGCCATAACGTCGTCGTAAGCTTCGAAGGTAGGAAGTCCATGAATCGTTGTCGCCTTCATATCCCTGTAGTAGTATCGGCGATGGAAATCGTTTGTGACATCCAAGAAGGAGGGTTCGTCTAACAGACACGCAGGTGAGTTATGCCCTTCCAATAAGTTTGATATTCATTCTTACCATCTTGATACTCGACGTCGGCTCCAAAATCGAGTAGGGTGTCGTCGTGGTACGTTTCGCCAGCGCACTCAGGTTTACTTGCGTCAACACGGAATAGTAAGCTTGCTGCGAGTTCGCCAGGAAGATGGACTAAGGCCGAGCTAGTATCGCTATGAACTTTTTGGAAGTCGAAACCGACCAGCGGCGTGTCCATCTCGAGAACGTCCAGAAGTATGGAAGAGAAGCGCAAGCTTTCCTTAGAGTCGACTAGATTAGATTGCTTGTATGGAAGTCAGAGTCTTCTTGAGCGGTTAAAGTCAGCAGAGGAATGGGGGTGTTATAGTGATGGAATGCTTGCCGTTCGCAGAGCTATTATATTCGCCATCGACAATAGGAAGACTGACAATACTTGTCTTTGGTTATGGGTTGCTATGCCTCTGAGGCCAATCTGCGCCATCGGAGGCGCTTATTGTGCATGTCTCAGGCGTAGACAGATGGACTTCCTCCCAGACCTGGATAAAGCAAGGTCCATCCGTGTGCATGGTGGTCCAGTCTTGGGTGTCCTCGGTATGAGACCACTAATGAAGGTGCGGAGGACTCGCGACGGGCGCTCCGAGGATTCATAGGCGCCTACGACGGAACCGGTCAGATCGCTCTCGTGGGCCGAGCAAGGAATTTTTTGCATTTTTCGTGAAACGGCCTTTAGATCGCCGTCGCCACCGCCCATCGAGCTGAATGAAAGGATCCCGGCGTCCCGTCGTGCTTCTAGCGTCGTTCAAAGGTTCTCATATTTCGAGTGCAAAGACAGCAATGCTGATCTTCAAGCTTCATAAATTTCAAGTTCTCGTGAACACTGAAAGTTGCTAACGGGAGGTGGAATCGAGGAAACAGAAGGCGTTCACGCGCAGCTAATAGGCTAGTCATCGTAGAATACGCGTACCGGTAGTCGAAGCCTCCTGTAGACCGGAAACCGTTTCTTCTTTTTGTTTCGTCGGTATGTGAAAACCCGGACGATCCTTGTTGTGCTGAACAACACCGCTTTCAGGTGCCCGCCGGAGGTAGAGATTGCCAAGATCTCGACGCAACGTCGGCCATGTTAATATCGCCCCTGGAACCTTGAATGGGGTTTGCATTTTAATACGTACCTCCGTTACCAGGCGGAGCGTGACATCGTTGGCATCGCTGGCAGCTGGCCTGGACGTACTCGTCTACTTATGTCAGTGTATAAATTGACTGCGCACTATGGTCCCTAGTGCGTTCAATAGTACCTGCTCTTCAGGGGTAGCATACCCAGCTGACGACAGACCTGATGTTTATAGACTGAAGCATCGCGGAAACGATGGCATCCATGATTCTTCGGCACTACCACCCGCCAGTACCACGCTATGCATGGATCCATGCACGAGAGATTTAGTTGATATCTGAGTCAACGACGAAAGGCGCTGGAATTGTGATAAAGACATCCCGGAGACCGATGCATCTTCGAAACAAATTTCGGCTCTGCGTCTTGACTTGGAGTGGTGATACCGCCAAGGGTTCAGCCTAAAAAGTTGGGCGGGCATGAGCGAAAACCGTGCCACATGTGACAGCATGCCACGATCTGTTACGGTAACCGACACAATCAGACGGGGGTAAGTTTTGCCTTATGTAATTCACAAGGTTGTTATGACAGTCCCCGTAGCCGAGCCTCTTCAAATACTCCCCTTCTGACGACCGTCCATTCCCGACCTTGATCCCCCTTCAAGCCACCTTATCTCACTTGTACTTCCACTGTAGCTCATCGTCGTTGACGACAATGACCACCGCGTACTCCGCCTTCTTCGCTTCTGGCCTCCTCGCCACCTCTTTCTACGCACCAGGGAACGAATACACCGCTACTAAAACCACCCAGTATCGCGTCGATGTCGAACCTCGTCTTGCCATCAAAACGCTTAGCGGTTCAAGCTCTTTGAACCGTTGCAACCTAAACCAATGGTCGCCGAGCACGAACAGCGATGTCTCGCCTACTTCATCGCCGCTTTCCGTTTCCCGCCATAGGCGCAGACGATCCAGTCTGAGTGCAGCGGTTTCGATGACGCTGACTGGTGTCAAGCCATCTCCAAGAGATGCCACCGCCGCTGCCACTCGCTCTTTTACATTAGGACCCAGCAGCCCGTTGCCTCAGAGAAGAACGAACAACAGCGGTAGCTTGGACTCATCGCCAAACGCCATTGCCCATACTGCGGATAGCGATGTTCCCAAACGCTCGAGAACGCTGCGTAGGAGTACAATTAGCAGTGCCCTCGCACCGCTCAGGTTAGTTTTTTTTTTCGTNCTCTCGTGATTTTTTTTGGGGGGGGTGTACTTATTTTTTCTTCACAGGTTGAAGCGATCTGACCGTAGAGGACCCTCCCCCGCACCTCCACCTTCATCGCCTCTTCCACCTGTTCCTCCTCTTCCCAGTGTCTCTTCGGCTGCGCAGTAATCGGCTGGCACCATCGAATCAGCCATTCGCGATCAATCACCATCATCCCTCATCGTTATGCCCCGACACGAGCATACGCATCTCAACCGAGCTTGTCTGCATTGATTGCAGCACATTTTTCCTTGACGACCTCATCATCCCCTACCAAAAACCCACTTTCCCTAATATCAAAATCAGCACCTACATCCTTCTTAACGAACCCAACACATGTTTCTATAGTATGCATTCACGGACTATGTCAGCCCTTTCTCTCCTGCGCAATCATCCATCGCCACTGTATCTAGTTTAATCTGCATATAGAGTCTAGTCGTACATACCCTTCAAACGTTTATATTCCTCTGCCGTTTATACTCGTTTTAATATTTTCATAGTTTATCTTCTCCCTCCGTTAATTCCCTCCACCCCCCTCATACTTGCACGCATGCCCCCTCATGTATCATCCCATATGTAGTATCGTAACCGTAACGAAATGATGATGACGACGTTGATGTCTTCTTGATGAATCTTGTTTTCGTTAGCGAAAGTATACGCTGGCAATAAGATGCAAAACTGATACAAATTATGACAACAAAGATAAGACAATGCAAAATACAAAGACGTTATATATATAAACCATGGTGCATGCGGTCGTGTTTAAGGAGTGGCGGACGATCTTCCAAATTCCTGAGTAGCCCCTTCGCCATCAATCTCGGCCCAAACATCAAGGATATATCGTGATCCATGTTGACGCAGGAATACCCACCTCCCTGTATCATGGGCAAATCTCCATTTCGTCGACGACGAGCCTTGGGCATAGGCGGAAGTCGTTGGTGTCGATGGGATCGTGATGGAGCTTTCATCAATGTCTCCGACGTTGGCCTCGAACTTTCCGTTGTTAGTATAAGCAACCACGGGTCCAGAGTCCCCTGCTACGATGAGACGATCACCTGCCGCTTCTATGGAACGGACGGGGGATTCACAAGCGTTGGCGCCAGAGCCAAAGTTACTTCCATACATGGAGCAGCTGTTGATGCCCCCATCTTCACACCCAAAGGACAGAAGGCCACGCGTGTTAGACAAACAAGTTACGGGAGAAGAGAGAGGAAGGATCGCGATTGATTCACTAAGAGGGATGATCAAGATCTGTTCATCAAGGTTGAGTCTTTCTGTAGACGTACTGAGTCTCGGAGCCCCAGATGCGAATTGTACTATCCAAACCGACAGAGGCGATCCTTGTCCCATAATACACGACATGCGAGACACCAGCCTCGTGGCCACGGTAAGTCCAGACCAAGCTTTGATGTTGATTGGTATCTATCCGCCACAGCTGAATGCAACTTGAGTTAGAGAAAACCAACCAGTTATGGGGACGACAACGTACGCGAACGGTTGAGTCCAAGCTTCCGCTGGCGAAGCGGCCGGCTTGCACTCGGGATAAGCATGTCACTGCTCGAGTATGTCGATCTAAAACATGCGAGGGCCCACTTGGTCGGAAGGGCCAGCAGATATCCCAGACTAAAATCTTCTCATCTTCCGAACCTGTGATGATGTAGTGCAAGTGCTTCACCATACAAAGGACCGGGGCTGAATGGCCGCAAACTTCATGGATCATTTTCCTGTATGGCGAGTCTGATCGTCATCATCTCACTCCAAAATGAAGTGTTGTAAATTGCATACCCAGATTCAAGGTTCCATAACCGCAGACTTCCATCCGATCCCGAGGAGATACCAACTTCCTTGGGGTTACTGTCGCCGATAGTTCGCAGCGTCGCATTATCTAGCTTTCGCATGGCCGATGCCTGATACTCACGATTTGGTAAAATTTGGAGTAAGATGTCTTTGCATGGGCCTTCAGACACGAGGTTGCCCTTCAGCCGACCAGTATTCATATCAAAGAAAAGAATCGATCCGTTGGACGTTCCCACTAGGGCACGGTACTGGCTCATAGCGATGGACGTGAAGCATATTGTGCCCCCTGGAGGTGGAGGGGGCATAAGGTAGTACTGTAGCCGTCGAATGCGTTGTGTGATAGACCCTTTTTCAGTAAGGTCGGGAACAAGCGACAGCACATGACCAGCATATTCCAACGGGTCTGGCTTCTCATCGTAATGTGAAGCCTTGGGAAGCGCATCTAGAGCAGTGAGTAAATTGTCAGACCGCTGTAAAGACGACTAATGATAATTTTACCTTTCACTAAGGAGCCAAATCTTTTGTGCATGAGAGACATCGGGCTCCTCTTCGCAATACTTAGAGGGGCAGTGGGAGATGGAGGAGAGATCGGACTAGGTCTGCCACGACGACGGAGAGATTCCTCGGACGGTGGTGCAACTACACCTTCTAAAGGACAATACCGTTGTCAGATCGTCGAAGATAAAGTATATTGCTGGGGCAAACCTGCGGAGAGTCGTTTGGAGGAGGATGTCGAGGGTACGGTGATTGGATCACTGACACGCCGACTTGCGAGCTTCTCATTCTCAAGCAGTGGTCGAGGTGACGGAGACTTTTTCCGACTTGGAGGTAATGGCGGAGGCTTGGTCCGTTCCCACAACGGAGGACGTTGGGGAGGAAGAGAAGGCACAGGCGGAGGAGGAGAATCGGATCTGTCAAATTTGAACGCAGGGACCAAAGAAGCACGCTCCGAAGCAACAAGTTGAGCAAGCGTGGGGAAAGATTGGAGATCGGGTAGCACTGAAAAGGATGTGTCAAAATTCCGAAAGGTGCAAAAAATGTCAGTCAATCTCGCCTGGGAGGGATGGCGTAAGTCTCTCTTTGGATTCTTCGGAACCACTTGACGGGTCATCCCAGGAGAGAGGGGCGGCTTCCTTACGAGACTTCGTACTATAGATATCGTTCAAAGTCTTCAGGATATCAGCTCGTGGTTGAGACCCATCATGATCCGCTTTCTCTTCCACCACTTCAGGGGGAGAGGTTAGTGGGGCTGACGTGCCCGAGTCACTGGCATTCGACATATTCTTCTTCTGAACTTTACTCGAAGGGTATGGACGCTCTGGAAGTGACGAACTTGGTGCGGGTGCTATGGAAACTGTCAGAACTGCACGTAAAGGTGGTCAATGGACAACTTACAACGCTCGCGGAGTAGACCACTGCGTGTAACGACATCTGCCTGAAGAGCACGGTATCCCGGACTGCGGGGGGATGGAGTGGGCGGTTGCGAAGCATGAGGTTCAGAAGAGATTTCCGACGGTTCGGAAAGATGTGGTGAATGAGTTATTGGGGTATCGGGTGGGTGTGGAATTTCCAGGATGGAAGTTGCAGAATTTGGGGCCTCTAAGGTTTGTGTGGGGTGATCGAAAGCATTCACAACCGGCGTGCCCTCTGATTTCGCCTTCGGAGGTTCCAAGCTCGTGTTCGACACGGTAGTTCCTGATAAGGGGGACAAGGGGGAATCGAGTGAAGATGGCGAATTAACCGCAGTCATCTGAGAAATACTGGAACTTGCGGAATACGCTGAAACGGGAGACGTAGGCAGAGAAGGACCATCGTTGCCTGAACACCAATCATGAATATGGGACGAAGAAATTGCTCGCATACGCACGCACCTCGAATTGCACTCTTTAACTGTCTTAATTTGGCCTGGATGACAGGAAACACAGGTCGAGAGGAAGGCTCCGGACTCCAGCAACTTTGCGTCAGGAGCCAAAGGGTATCGTTATCGAAATTACTTGGCCTTGAAGGACGTTCTTGCTTGTCAACAACCCGCCTTGCAAATGCACGATCGGGAATATCACCATATGGAACTTGCCCAGTGTAAAGCTCCCACAAGAGCAAGGCGTAGGAATACACATCAGCGGGCTTGTCCAACTTCTCGCCGTCGATGAGTTCCGGGGCCATCCAGCGAAGGGTGCCGTTGAGGCGTTGAGATGAAGAAGCCATGGTGCGGGTGGCACCTGTGGATGCCTGTTCCTGAAGAAACGATAAACCGAAGTCTGCGATGAGAGCTTTGCCGTCGTCGCCGATGAGTATGTTGGACTGAGGAGACGTGAGGACCAATCAAGTAGCAGAGAAGAGGCTGTTGATACTTACCGCTTTCAGATCACTATGAATTACTGACTGGCTGTGTAGATACACCATCCCGAGCGAGATCTCATGTAGCTGTATGGGGATGAGCGTTTATTAACTTCGTACAAAGTTCACGGCTGCCTACCATCGGGATCCTTTGGTACTCAGGATATTTACGAAGGAACTCCAGCGCATTTCCATTCGGACAGTACCGGCTCACCATGAAAGGCTAGATAGCTTCGTTAGCAAGATAAGAACGACGGTGGTACACATATATACCTTGTTGGCCTCAAGGCAGGCGCAATAGAACGGCAACACGTGTGGATGGGTTAATCGAGACCTAAAAGTACACGTTCAGCTCATAACGGGGTCACAGGTGAATTGGTCGCACCAAATCTTGATTTCATGAAGAATGGCCTTCATGTTTGATCGATCGAGCATGCGAGCGTCTTCAGAATACATTTCCTTGACTGCAACAACTAAACCGTTCCACTCTCCCTTGTAGATATTACCAAAGCCGCCTCTCCCAATGCATGTCGCTTCTTCGTCGGGATCAAAGTTGACTTCCAAGCTGGTGACAGACCAGTGGGGGATCTCAGGAGAAGGATTGTTGGATAGCCTTTGTAGAGTTGCACTAGCTGTACGAAGGAATTTATTGGTGGGATCTGAGTTGGTCTCTGTTGGAGAGAGATTCCGTACATGCTGTACAAATGGTTTCATCCCCCCCAAGTCAAGTCAGGTGTAGAAACCGGCAACTCACTTTAGTGAGAGCGATGACCAATTCTTCCAACCTATGCCGCCCACGCTGATCCGCTTGTAGTGCAGACAGAATCTTCTGGTCATTCTCCGCCAGACCTTCCAGCTGACTGACAAGAGAGAGGTGGTCTTTCTGCCGTGCCTCTTCGATGTCGACTTGTAGCCTCTGCGCAGATAAATGTGCGCCAAACTGCGCGAGTACACAAGGATGAGAAGATCGTGCCACAGTGGGATGATGCGAGTACGCACATTGAAACAGGCAAATGCGTCTGAGATCGAGTTTTCTGCGATAGCTATGGCTTGAACCACCTTGTCCTGGTTGAGCAAGCGCCATGCAAACCCCTTCCCCGCCACATGGCATATGGTGTCCTTGACGCTTTGGCATGCGCTGGGACATGGTGTTGGCTACGCGTGATTATCGAAAAGCGAAACAACTTACCTTTCGAGCACAACGATATTCGATTGCATCTCTGGCGTAAAGTCATCCCTCTGAGCAACTCGACACACCTCGACCAGCAAGTCTTGACATCGATTCAGGATTAATGAACACTGCTCCTTGTGGCCTTGAACGACGCCATATTGCTGCCACGCGATAGTAAGGTAGCTATAAGCAATCTGAAGAAGAGGAGGAGCAGTTAGTGCCCCAAGAACTTCCATCTAGAGTGTAAGGACGAACGGGTTCAACAAACTC
Organism: Pleurotus djamor; assembly: GCA_029747585.1. Lineage (NCBI taxonomy): Eukaryota > Fungi > Basidiomycota > Agaricomycetes > Agaricales > Pleurotaceae > Pleurotus > Pleurotus djamor. The sequence continues at coordinate 36,112 of JAPEVF010000149.1, read as the reverse complement.
CCCAGCCTTAGTCCTTATGAATGGTCTTGCGGAGGCTTAACCCATTTGCGGATGCAGCCCTTTCCTGTAACTTGTAACTGAAAAAGGCCGTCAAACATGGGCAAGAGGCCCTGAGCTGTCTAACTTACGACAACCACAGCCAACATATATACCGCGCAGTCCCTGGCGAGGAGTTCCAGGCCTTGTGGGGTACATTCCACCCAACGCCCGAGGCTCGTATTATCTGAATAAATGAGTACCTTAGCGGCAACTTGTGTTCATCGTAGTGTTGCCCCAAGTCCAGCGAACTCGAGGTCAAGGCAACTCGAGTTCACAGGGTTCTCAGGGTCGAAACCTTGAGCTGGCTCGAGCGACCTCAGCTGGGTAGCGGCTTGAATTGCCGTTCCCTTTTTGGCAGCTGCCCATTTGTCGCTATCGCCTCCTTTGCTTATCCTAATTCTCTCCTGTCCTTACCCCTTCGTAGATAAAAAAATATCATCTACATGTCGTATTGAGCATGAGGAAGTCAGAAAGTCAGTGAGTGGTACAGTAAAGGACCCTTAGCTACCGGCGTCCTAAAAATCCACTCTGATGAAAATTCGAGGATATTCTTCCAATATCTAATCTTTGTCGCGCAAGTCTTTATTATAGCACATTTCGTGTTCCTCGAAATGTGCAGAACCATGTCTGGGTCTACAGATCATCACGAAGCACTTCGTTCCCCTTCTCCAGACCTCCCCGAAGTGTCTGAGTTGCTCAACTTTGCTTCGCCTTCTTCGCACCAAGGTGCCACAACACAGCATGCACCCTATCCTTTCTATGCGCCGCCTATGTATCCATTTCAACCTATGACACCATCAGGACCATCACCATCACTTGGCCAGCTCCCTTACCCCTCGATATCTCATCCGCCGCCTCAGTTTTCTTTTGTCACTCCGATGAATCCGCGCATGGTACCTCCCCTCCCAAGTGCGTCTCCAACTCCGAATTCTACAACGATGCCTCTTTCCTCTACACCACAAAGACAGCAAGCAACTTTGAGCCGCGGTACAAAACGCATGAACCCGACGAGTCATCCTGGGGGAACTCGATCCAAACGCCAGCGTGGTAATAAGGAAAATACTACACCCTTCTCCGCACCTCAGACTGAGCCAGCTTTTGCTCCGGCGACGGGCTATGGCCCTATTCAAGAGAGCTTAGAATCTCAAGCAGAAGCGCTGCACCCCGCCTTCGCTAGTAAATTATTTTCTCGAGAGCGTAAGTCATCCTCTTGGGTGGCCACCGATATCTGGAATGCCATTCGTCCAGTCCCTTCGGCGGCAAAAGATGCCTGCGCACCTCTTGAGGATGAAATCTGATGCCTTCCTCACAGGACAAAGCCAATCAGACCCGGCATCCTCTCATTTTCCGGCTAGCACTGGATGTTCTCCCCATCCCTGCATCCGCCGTTCCATGTGAACGTGTGTTCTCGTCAGGTAAAGAAACTGACGCTCTTCGTCGCTCTCGTCTGTCGCCACTCAACTTCGAAATTCTCCAAATCATGAAATTTATGTATCGCTCGGAGCGGCTCCCTTATGGTTCCAAGTTCATTGCAAGGGAGGAAGATACCGAAGATCACACTGATACAAATCCATCAGACATTGAGAACTTGCTTTCATCATTAGATACATCATCGGATGCGGAGTCGTTCGTAGAGTCGTAGTTGGTCCCCTCCCCCTGTATCCTACCCCAGTTTATCTTATCATTTCTGAAAAAGGCTAATCTTGTTGGCTCGAGTCAACTCGAGGTTCTTGGCAACCAACTCGAGCTGACTCGAGTTTCAGGGTCGGAGGCTCGAGCATCGCTGGCGCTGGACTTGGGGCAACACTAGTTCATCGGCGATTTTTTTCGGGCGGGAGTCGGGACAGCAGTGTCACGTTCACGCGTGCGGACTCTCCTTGTAAGCTTCAACTCGTTTTCTAGCACAGTCCGTCGCATCTACCACCGTGGTATCCTAAATATTAGGCTCGAATTGCAGCCTCTATGACGGGAGGATAACAGTCGATCCTCTTTGTGCAGGCCTAAATATTGGCATCAACGACCTCGCGTGGTCAAAGGCCAGACTTATCTTATCTTATCACTGTGGGAACAAATCTTTTGCGCTACGCGCTATTGGATTTGAAATCCCTGACCTCGCTCATTTCTTTGCTCGACGAGTTGACGTATATTCGCCCTTATGTGAGTGAAGCTGCTGAAAACCATGAATTGACTGATAGTCAGCACGACAGAGATAATTTAGGTGTTGCGTATCCTGCTTGCACCAAAAAAATGGCGAAGAAAAACAATAAGGCAAAGAAGAGGGCAGCAGCAGCGGCAACATCACCTGCTGACGCTGCACCGGAGGTGGTCGCGACTTCCAGCGGTGAAGGTGAAACCAGCACTAATGGAAGGTCGTCATCATCTTCGCCCGTGCCGGAGGTGCCCTCAGAAGACCCTATCGCTCTCGCAGAACAGACCAAGGAAAAGGGGAACGCGGCCTTTAAAGGCGCGAGGTACGACGAGGCCATAAAACTCTATACAAATGCCATAGGTGCTTTTCATTTCTTCTTTATCAATCGTTCTTGTTATGCTCAGCCTGGACAATATATTACCGCCTCTTCAACACATATCTTTTGATTCAGAGTTGAATCCGAATGAGCCTGCCTATCTCACGAATCGAGCAGCATCGTACATGGCTCTCAAGCGCTTCAGACCTGCTCTCCAAGATTGCCAAACTGCCCTAGCTCTCCAACCCACCGATCCCCCACCTACAAAAACCCTCATCCGATTGGTCAAATGTCAGCTCGCGTTGGGACAACCCGAACCTGCCCTCTCATCTCTCCGACCCGTGCTTTCAGCCGAGCCAAACAATGCAGCAGCTCAGCAGCTGAGTCGCCAAATAGCACAACTACAGTCGCATCTCGAAAACTATTCAAAATCACGCGCCAAGGGTGATTGGGGGATGGCGAGGCTGGCTTTGGAAAAGTGCTTCCAAGCGGTGGAGACTGAGGCCTCGGAGAACCCAATGGAATGGAGGCTATGGAAGGCTGAGCTTGAGTTGGCACGGGGTGCGATGGATACCGCTAGTGCGTCGGTCAAGTGCGTCATCTTCTTCGTTTCCCCTCTGCGTCCAAGTTATTGAATAATCCATATCTACTAGTGATGCCCTTCGCCTGAACCCAAACTCTCCCGACATCCTTGCCCTTCGTGGTCTCATCCTCTTCATCTCTGGTAAACTGCCCCAGGCCACGCAAAATGTCACTTCGGCATTGCGCTTAGACCCAGAGCATCCCAGAGCACAAAAACTACGGAAGAGAATCAGAGATGTTGAGCGGCTGAAAGATGAAGGGAACCAACACTTCAAACTTGGATCCCATCAGCAGGCTATCGAAAAGTACTCCGAGGCGCTTGAGGTGAGTCCTCGTGGTCCGTTCCAGAGTTAAGGCTTAAACCTTTTTATGAAGCGGATCGGCGAAGCGGACGACGAGTGTAAAGGTGGTCACATCCGTGCCATGTTGCTGTCAAATCGCGCAACCACCCTACTCAAGGTTCGGCTGCATGATCTATCACCTCTCCGCTCCCCGCCACTGACGCGACTTCTCCCTCATAGCTTGACAAGTTTCAGGAGGCCCTCGAGGATACCACCAAATCCATAGAGCTCAACGACACCTCCTTCAAAGTCCATCGAACACGTGCTCGTATACAGCTCGCACTAGACGCTTTCGAAGATGCCGTCCGGGATTTCAAACGCGCTATCGAGCTCGCAAAGGGAGATGGCCTCACCGGACCAGCGGATGTTCGTCAACTGCAAGGGGAACTCCGCAAAGCTGAGATTGCGTTGAAGCAGAGTAAAACAAAGGATTACTATGGAATTCTTGGTTTGAAACGGGATTGTACGCAAGTGGAGGTTAAGAAAGCGTACAGGAAGGAAAGTTTGATCCACCATCCTGACAAGGTACCTCTTTTCCGCCATTTGCCTCTGAAATTATACTCAATTCATTGTCGCAGGGAGGAGACGAGGAGAAATTCAAACTGGTGGTTGAAGCCCACGCAGTTCTGTCAGATCCTCAACGCAGAGAACGTTATGACAACGGCGAAGATGACGACTCGCATGGCGGTGATCCCTTTGGTGGAGGATTTGCCGGTGCAGATATATCGGAGATTTTTGCACAGTTTGGTGGAGGTGGTGGGTTTGGTGGGTTTGGTGGAGGTGGATTCCCTGGAGGTGGATTCCATTCGCATGGTGGAGGAGGTGGAAGACGGCAGCATTCTCATGGATTTGGCTTCTGAGAACGGTTGTGCGGTTCCTTTTATCTCGTTCCGAGTATCTGTTGTCCGTTCAGTTTCTTGTGCATACGCATGTGTTACGCATCTTCTCAATACGACCTATCCAGTCAATATCGTTGCCTCGAATCTCTCTCGCTCGCTGCAAAACACCCTCGAAGCTCGTGCAATTTTGGAGACAACTGTGTTCTTTTACCTCCAAGGTTGATGCCCTCAAACGGTCCGCTCAAATCCGGCTCGATCAACTTTGTGCGCGAAGTTCCGGCAACGCGTCCACGTCCCTCTCGAACTTTCACCACCTACTTCTTCATAATTCTCCACCATACTCATGCCAACCTGTCTCTGTAAAATTTAAGCTCGAAAATACGAGCAACCCAAGTCATTAATTGAAGCTTGCTCTGGTATGGTCGACCGGATTGCGAAATTTGCCTTACGTCCTTCGACCACAACCACGACGATCCACCGCCTCTCTTCTAGGAGATCTCTGTGTGAGGGTTCGTATGAGACGAGCCCTCAAAGAAGGATGTGTATGTGCTTGCTTCGGCCTACATCATCAATTTTTTTATACTGACGACTTTCATTCAGCAGCTCATATGAATCTCCCGAATGATTGGACTTTTGACGACTTGGTCTCACTGTACCCCTCTGAGAACAGTTCTTGTGCGCTTCAAGACAACGTCAGGGCCGAGTCCTACTCAAGATACGCGTCCATTCATCGTGTTCGTCCTCTCTACGGGTTATTGGAGCTAGCCCGCCAGACCAGGGAAAGTGTGCGGGGAGCAAACCGGGCCACTCGGAATCGCGTTCCAGCCTCTATTTCCGTAGCATGGACGGACTTTTCAACGCAATGCTATGGTTACTCAAGGCCTCGGACCCCAGATCGCTTTGCGAACGAACACGAGATTCAGCGAAGGGTTGATATTTTGGGCAGCATCATTGGGACGGAACGTCTTCCCCCTAGTGGAATTTTGAACTGGCGGACCGGCTGCTGCGCAGAGTTGCTTACCATCCCCAAGATAGCTGCCAGATGCTGTGGTTCATCTTCCCCACTCAGTATCGTCTACTCGTATACGATCTCAACTAATCAGAGAACGCCTTTGGCTCGATCCTTTTGTCAAATTTGTCAGCAGGCCGTGCATGAGATGTGTCGAGCCATTCGGGGGCTCGTCGTTATTGACGGAGTAGCCGGAAACATATTTGCGTCGAAGTCGACCGTAAGTTCTCGACCTCTTCACGAAGATCTTGAATCAATTACTAATATTTTCTATTGTCGATGTCCTCGCTTTAGATACACACCCCTCATTTTCAAACGTGGCCTCGTGTCAAGGGACTAAGGTCATTTGACAAAACATACCCCAACAGCCTCGAGCCTCCTCATGCCCACTAACACTCGTTAAGATCACAATCCATAACACATCATCACAGTGTGATTACAGAGTACTTCGATTTCCACGTGAATTGCTTTGTTCCTCCGTCGACGCCAACTCTCGCCAACTCCGCGAGAGCATTGCCTAGTTGGGATTGTTGGACTGGAGACCACAATTCGATCACTGGCTCGCCCTTTATAAGGCCCCCATTGCTTGTGGCCTTAGTTATTTCTCCCCCCAATACAATCCTCCTCGTCCTCCCCTCGAACGCGCCCATCTCTGAGTTCTTCAACGCCATGAACTTCTCAGACAACTTAGACAACTTGGATGAGCTTTCGCTAGATCTCATGACCTTCGACACGCTCCCGCACGGCCGTGACCACCATGAAGCCTCTGCTCATCTCTACGGAGACGGTCTCCTACTCGACAACCACCAATTCGCGTCCCAAGACCAAGAGGAAGGGATCGACTTCTCCGTAGACGATATCGTGGAGATGCACTTTGCTTGGGACAAGCTCGATGTGGATCATACCTATCGTGAGTTTTGCCTCCAATTACCTTTCCCCCATCTGCAGTAATAACGTATATTCTTTGTGCAGCGCCTGCAAACGCGACCTTCGTCGAAGACGAACCTTTGGAGACAGTTTCTATGCTTCGAAGACGGCGCGCCCTCTCAGATGCTTCTTCATCGTCAACTTTTCCCGATTTGGATATCTCCACATACGATTTTGCGGACTCGCCCACCCTTGGCTTCTTTTCGTCCCCTTCGTCCGTTTGTCCTTCGACTCCAGATGAATACCCTGGGTATTTCTGGTACGGCTCCGACATGGGAGTGCCTGGCGCGTCTCCCTCGCCTCTTTCAGGAGGGAAGCTAGGTACGTTCATTCACAAGCAGTTTTCCATTGGAACCCCTTGAGACTTACGCCGAGGTTCTGCAGTTGACATGGTCCTCATCACTGAGGACTTCGTCCATCCTTGGGAAACTGTCTCGGACGATCTGTGATCCCCTGTTATCACGTCCTCTGTACTTCTACGCGCCCCTTTCTGTTCTTTCTTAGCTCCATTTCGTATTTTGTCCTCCCACATCATCATATCTTTCACTTTGTATGGATACCGTAGACGACACCTACTATCATTGTACTTCTACACACATACACATGGACAAGCTGCTCTGCTTTGTTACATTTCGTTTCCTTTTGTATAGTTTTGGCATATTTCTCATGGCCTGGATGGCACATAGAACGTTCCTTCGTGCTGCTTGATGACAATTATTGTTCCTATAGGGTAGTTATGTCATGAACGCATGGCATTCTTCATCGACTATCTACTACATAGCACAATTAGATAAAGTAACTGCCCAAGAGGCGTCGATGGATCGCATCTTCGTAGTACTGTTCCACATAAGTACTCAGGCGACCATTTGGGCTGTGGAAGAGCAGCCACGGGTTTGAGCTCATTGAGCCTTCCGTAGCTTCGTGCATCCTTCGAATGATCAGAAGGAGCGAGTCCACGGAGCTTTATTGGGAGACCATGGTTCACAGTATATCCCGCGATGCTCGTTCAGAGATTCCTCGACGCCTCCCATATGACCTAACCTTCCCATGTTAGGGTTCGCATCGATCCACGCTCGCCAGCCAGCCATCCTATCAACCTCCCATTGAAGATACTTGATCCAGTCATCCAACAACATGGCATCGTGACTCCCAGGGTCTCTTCCAATGTCCAAACTATATTCATTGACGAAGGACGTGTACAAGACACGACCTCGAAGCCTCTNNTGCTGGTCAAGCAAAAGCCAGAGGGTATAACTCGTGTAACTTCCTTGGCTATCGAATAGAGGTATAGCTGGCTGCGGCTCGAGGAGCTCGCTGAACCCATCGCCAGTGAGGGTGATGGAATTGATAGTCCAAATCGCTGGTTTATCCGCGTTCAGCATATTCCGTCCGAACCGATTTCTGGTGACCGGTCCCACTTCGTCGAGGGTCACCTCGGGAAGACCTGGCCAAACCCCACCGATCGCTGCTTTTGCAGGCCACTCCATAATAAAGATTTGGAAGGATTCGGGTAGGTAAGGGTATTGGCTGAGCAACGCGTCGATGTAAGCGCGTCTGTCGAAGGGTCTGAGATTTGCAACAGTCCATGGACGGCTATCCCGGAACCAGGATTGGTCAATGCAAAATAGGTAGACGGCTATTAGCTGGCGGCGGATGGGATGGACGTTGGCCGCAGAAACAAGCTGCCGCCATTCTTGAGATAATCCTTGAGAAACGATGAGTGTGGTGATGGAGAAGTAGCTGATTAACTGCAGCAACAGTTCATTGGGAAAGTGGGGCGGCATTAAAGTTGAGCTTTGGGCTTCCAAGGGCTCCTAGAATCGGAACGACAAAAAAACGCTGATGCAACGTTGTCATTTTGCCATTGCTGCAGGGTCGTGGTCAGCTACGAGCCCCTTTCCTGTCCCTTTCGACTCCCCTCTTGGATTCCCATCACGTGCGATTCTTCGCGTTTGAAATTGGGTGCAGCATTGTTCGTTCCCAACCACCATCTCCACATCCTTTGGACCTCATCTTACTCTCTGAGGAGTCCTTCTGAATTCATTTTCCCGAAACTGCTCCTGTATCCTAGCTCTCCGATTGTATATGCTTGTCGTCAGGGACATTGGGGACAGGCATGTTCTTCTACCACTTACAGCCCCCACACAAATGGGTACGGACCAGAGAACCTGGCCGGACGCAAAAGAAACGTCGATGAAAGCATGAGATACTCCCGTCGGGGGTCATAGTTTGGCGTTGCTCGAGGACCTTCTCAGCGCGTAGGCCCGCGATTCTTTTGAACTATATGCGCGCGGTACACCATGCTCTGTCAGTCGAGTGGAACGGGACAGTCGCGTTTGGTGCCCGAACTTCCCAAAGATGTCGTCACCATACTAGTTGGTCTCAGTGAAAAATCCAACGGTGCGCATCTGCTCTCACAAATTACCGCTCCTTGCTCATCCCAGAACGCATTCCCACCCGCAGGTGGCATGCAATCTGCTTAAAATCTGCCATCCCGGTACTCGCTAAGTGCAACCCAAGGGAGATTTCATCACCGCAAAATGGCGCCGCTTTCTTACGCGCACTGGAACCGATTTACTGAGCTTTACGGACGCTTTGACTCATCGTCTAGCCGCCCTTCGTCACCTCGACTCCAGACACACGCTGTCGATCCGTGCGTCGATCCCTAAGCATGCGTTGATATCGGACGCTTGGACAATTTCGCGAAGAAATACAACGCAAATGTTTCATGAATGCTAGACCCGAGACGAAAATCAGTCCCTCTGGGCCACTACTTGCAGAAGCGGCGAGCTATGCTCCCCAGGCGCCTCTGGCCTATTTCAACTCTGTAGACCCTGGTACACGAGGGGAGATAATATCTACTCTCCTTGTCATCGCTGTGGATAACGCAGTACGGCCCGCTCCGACGTAAGCACAGATCGATGCCGAATTTTCCACTTCGTATAATGGATCCAGTTGCCGCAGGATCGTCTTGATCGTCTCTGTTCCGAACTTCTTGCCGGACCTTATTAGAGACGGTTGTGCGCACGTCCGGGATATGGAGCCGTCTCAACGTTAGAACAATGGAGATACGAACCCACAGCCATCGGGGAAGCATCCACAGATTGTTTCATCTACTTCAGTCACTTCATCAAGGCCACCGACGAAGGCACGCTCTTCGTGGATTTCTTGTTCGACATCATCTCGAGGTGCGGCCCTACCATGCGCTAAGAACCAAGGCGGAATCAAAATTTCTGTGCCTTACCTCCGCGGTGTCGTTATGAGGGAGGAGATCATCGGAACCTTGCTCATACTAGCCACGCTACATGGCGTCTCCTAATGTTGCGTTTCTCGATTTCATCGATCCGCGTAGTCCAGGCTTCACAAGATACGATGTCAACACCAACGACTCCGTTTCCCATCATTCGGGTGGTTTTTGCTCTGGAGTCTGGGGGATCAGCTGTCGTACCTAGGACTCGGTCAGAAGACTCAGACACAGATAAGGTACTTAGCCTTGACAATGATGTAGACCTTCCGTTCACTGCCCATGATGTCTGGCTCGCTTGGATGCATCTGATCGAGTTTGGCACCGATATCGAAAATTAATGGGACCTGGGGTATACGAAGCTACTGCACCGAACTCGTCCTCGCTCGGTGTAGCGCATCTTCCTGCAATGAAGCGCTCATGCCGCGCAAAGTTTGTCGTCATCACCCCTCCTTTCTTCTCAATCATCACATCAAATGTTGAATGAATAGCAAAACAAGTATTTACGACACGGCAGGTTGGGTACAAATTCGAATACATCTCGTGGAAAGTCTTTTCATGAAATAAATCAAGCCCACCGACCGAGAAGGGCCATCAAAGCACACCCGAGTAACATCGAACCCAGGGCATAGGTTAGCTTGGCGTTAGAGGCGTTCATCATGTCTTTGTTGAAGAGGAACTCGTGAGCAATGAGCTATTGTTCGGGACCATTGTCAGTGAAATATTTCCAGACAAGCAGCAAGGACCAACTGTACCTCAACGAGTCCGGTGTAAATAAGGATTCCTGCACTCAGGGAGTCCATGACTCCGCTGACGATGGATGCAGTCGTGCTTTCTGGATTGTACGTCGTTCGCACACCCAATCCTGCAGCTATACCAATCGGTGTCGTCAAGCCATAGAGAATGGCAGCGAGGACAGGTATGTAGTTGTACCCAGCGGGAAGCTCCATATAGGCTAACCGTGAACCAATCCCAAGTCCCTCAAATGTTTCTTTCATGACGTGACTAGTGAGCAGACAGCCCTATCTCCGGAGGGGAAATGTCACTCACGGTGGAATACAATGACGACAAACAGGATTATGAAATCCTCATCGACAGCGAGCGTAAGGCCTATCAAAACGCTTCATTGCAGGTGAGATACAGCTTTGGTCAGTGGAAATGGGTGGAGGGCTAACCTGTGTAGGATGACGCCGAACTCCAAGATGGCGATACCAATAATCTGTGCGAAAGTATCGTCATGGAAGGAATGTTTGTGGAGTGATTGTGAGTGAGCAGATTCGACGTCTTCGCCGCTGTCGGGCTTTGGTTTCTCCGCCAGCTCGCCTTCCGGTCCATGTGCGGCAACGGAGCCGACAGCGTGTCCATGTGGGTCTACAGTCGTGCGTGTGTGAGGCGAGGGCAACAATCCTTGAAAAGGTCCAAGGGTTGGACATACCATGGTGTCGCCCCAGCTTCGCAAGCTTTGCCGTCCCCCATCGGAAGGCGATAAGCTCCACGATGAAAATGAAGAAGATGCTTAGAAGGCAGAGTGCGAGTGCGTAGGGCTGAAGCACTTTCGGTGAGTGTCTGCAACGACACCAAAACAAGCATCACTCACATAATCACCCCATGCCTCTGCCAAACATTCTGAACCCAACGCTTCCAGTCCGGGAGCAAGCAAATGGATGAACGCAGTGGCGATCTTTGATGAAAGAAGTCGAGAAGTAAGTAGGGCATACTAAGAAACAAAGCTAAAATAACTCACAATGACCCCCGAACCGAAGTATTTGGCGAAACTGTATGGCACCGCTGATCAGGGACTTGCAATTCGTGGCTTCGAAGAATGAATGAAAGGTAATTTGACAATGTACTCACTCGAAGACACTTTTCGGGACATGTAACCAACTCGACCGTCTGGCCAAGACGGGGAACAACGCTCCAGCCGTGCTTCCAATCAAGATGATGAAAATTGATCCAACCCGAAGCCCAAAGTGCGTATCGGCGCCACCACCGGAACCGCAGTTCAGAACTTCTTCGATGCTTGATCCTTCGTCGGACATTTTTAGCTTTCCACTGACTTCCTAAGGCTTCGGTGATGCGAAGGAGGGAAGGGGAGGCGCTCGAGGGGATCGCAGTGGGGGGTGTGAACCGGAAAAGTGTGGTTGACGGATTTTAACAGGACCGCATCATACTGTGAGGGTACTCCTTGGGAGAGACCCATTGCAGCCAATGAGATTGCATCCGATAAAATCAGGGCGCTTGGGTTGGGTGGGTACCCTCGCAGTCACGAATCGATCACCCCTGTTCTGAATGCATGTGGTTCTGTCTTTCCACCACCGCATGCGCGGCCGAATGCAAGGCATGCTGCGAACGATGCCAATTCGAGCTCTGAGTCTCTGAAGCAAAGCATTTACTGGTATTCCCCGACCACAAACCAACTTCATGATGGGCTGAGGAACATAATGAAGACAGGGGAATCCAAGGGGAACCTCCTCACGCATCATATGTGATGTCGAACAAACTGTGGACGTGCAGACTGCATCATTATGCATCGATGAAGACTATGGCACATTTTTCATCCAACTCAGAGTCACTCGCGGATATGAGGGCGCTGGACGCTACAGTGCGCATAGGGCCGGTTGATGCTCAGTCGCAAGATACGGAGTCTATCCTGGTTCAGTAGGCAGCCTTCATACGCGATATTGGGCATATCTCACAAGAACGAGCGACGACACCGATTTGAGCGGACCATGAACACGGAACTAACTGATTGGCACCTGTTAACGACAGGCCGGCAATACGTCATAATCCGCACGAGGGAGCGGACGAGAGCAAGCCGCCATCAGACTCCACCGACTGAGCGGGTTCTCAGGAGTTGCGATAAGCACACAGGTAACATAAAACAGGGGAAGTGCCATGCGTACACACAATTTATATCGAATTGTCTTGTTTCAAGCAGGGCGACCAGCGGCTTGGGCGGGGTACCTTTGCAGTGACCGTACTGGAATACAGATGGAAACGGGAGGGCACGTCTTTGAATCGTGAAGAAGGGTAGGGGATCGCGGCTCATCACCGTTCGAGCGACCTAGGTTGGTAACCAACCTGCCTATGAGGAAATCTTTTCGACGCTTGGGCGGAGATTTGCCGATAGGCAGGCTGGGGAATTCGGTTAAGCGTCCTCTATGGGGCGCGACGAGATGCTCGCGTGGCTTTGATCGAGTCGGATAAGTAGTTAACTTCGCTGATGTAACGAATGCTAAGGGGGTTAGCTGGAAAGGAGCGAAAGGGGTTTAGCTCCCAGATACAGAAAGTTCAATGTCATTTCCTTTCCTTTCCCCTAAGCATATGAGAGAAGTAGCCAAGAACTCCAGAAGAATCAGAAGAATCAATTGATAGGACTTCTGAGACCATCCAAGTCTTTTTCCTAGAGAATGGTAACATGGTTCCAATTCTAATTCCTACTATGAGTTCTATTGGAGGCAAAGACGATCTTTGATCTCTGAAGACGCCAACCGTCGCTGCTTTAGATATACTATCATAGATCAAAAACTCACAAAGGGCTGTAGGGAGAGGAGAAAGCGATGGATTGTGACCGGAAGTGAGTCCAAGCCGAAATCGAATATTGAATCAGAGTATTTACATAATCACTGCTAGAGATTTCATTGGCTGACACTTTCGATCAAAGCCACGCGAGCATCTCGTCGCGCCCCATAGAGGGCGCTTAACCGAATTCCCCAGCTATCGGCAAATCTCCGCCCAAGCGTCGAAAAGATTTCCTCATAGGCAGGTTGGTTACCAGCCTACGAGCGACCTATCTGTCGGTCAGCTACAAAAGTGCTCCAGTCATGCTACCGTGGTGCCCCTGAACTTACGAGAGGTTTGCGGCGGTGTCGCGCGGACTGATGCCGGTTCTATATTCGATGTCCTTTCTGTTGATCTCTTGTAAGGTTATAGAGTGAAGTCAGCTGTTGGAACCGTAGATACAGTCGCAGGTTGGTCATGCATCCGGAAGTTGGGCGCCTTGATAGGGACACCTCAGGGGAGTCTCTCCTAGATTACTCCTGATTATAGGAGAATACCATTAAACAGGATGATCTTTTAACTGAGATGGTGGGATGATAAGAGTGTTGTACTCTTGATATGATAGGACTACATGTCGACCCCTGAATAGTAAGTGACTGAGCGCTGAGCGTTCGCTTGATAGCAACCAACTCCATGTTTGACAGCAGGCGGGTCATGTGCGAGCGTGTCCCGATCCTTATAGCCCATCCTTGAAGAGGGTATAGGATGAATTACGTGCAATTCGTCCGCAGTCAGTTGACCAGCAAGACTCCTGAGGAAATGTGTTCTTCTCTCGAAAAGCGGCTGGGATCGGACCTAGAAGATTGATTAAACGGGTAAAGATAGAAAAGCTTCCAAAAAGGTACGTGAGGATAAGGCTATTATGGGACGGATCGAACTTGGAATTCCGTGCCACAGGCGGACTTGCCAGGGACTCATGCTTTTGGAAATGGATGCTTGGCGTATTACTCTCCAAAGAAAACACAGACAGCGAGTGGCCCCAGGTAATGGGCTATATTAGAAATGAAGGAACAAAGAGAGCTTGAGAGCGCTGGCGACGAGTGGTAGAAACGCAAAATTTGGGCCTAGAGTAGATTAAACTTTGCTCAAGGAGATATGAGGATATAGTGGACTTCGTGGCGTATCAAACCTAGCGTGACGTATTAATATAGTACTGCACGCAAACTGCACGTATAGAGGAGAGAGGACACAACCGTGAGGACCGTATGAGTCTCCAAGGCGTAGATGTGTGTCAGTATCAAGTTTCAAGGACGTGAGCATGCAATGGGAGGATGAGTTGGGGTGCTCTCTCGCAATGGGCAGCCAAAAGCAATCCAGCATAGCGGTAATCCTTGCGGCCGCCACGACACATGGTTACCCACCAAGGTTGGGGACAAACCGTAGTGGGGATAAGGCATGAGTACGTGAGACACGCAGGAAGGCCGCTAGGCTGGGTTCAATGGCATTTCAGATGCAGAGGGAGTGGGGGGAGAGAAAGCAGAGAGAAGATGATTGGACATGCTGTAAAAGTATTGGAGCCTTTTATACAAAGCCGTGCCCTAACTGAATGGGGCTTCTTTACTTCTTGGATATTCGCCCGACCCCCGTGCCGTCGGTTCGTAAGAGAACCTAAGATAACGCTCCTCTCAGCCGAAGGGTTCTCCGATAACAACAAAAACGAAGACGTACACGCAATTGAGGGCACTGAGGGCCTATACCACTCCGCGTTCCCAGTTTCAAGCCCCCCCCTACCAACAGAACGTGGCTGTATTGCAATGCAGGTCCACTCCCCAATCAAACGTTTCCAGCGATTCGCCAACGCGCATGGATAGGTTTGCAAGTTTGTTGCAAAAAATGAGTGATATGACGAATTTGACGATTGGCACCGATGAGAAAAAGATGGTGATGGTGGACCAAAGGGTCTTATGGGGACTGATGCAAGACGCAGGATCAAGGATGACGGATTCATCTCTCGGACCCAGCCGTCGAATCTGGTGCGCCACCGGATGTACAGTTGAAGAGCAAGTGCGGCTATGTATTCGTATTGTTAGCATGGGAGTGTTTAGGAATTTACGTTCATTGGCCTCTTCTGAAGCACGGGACGGAGAGAAAGACTCTAATCGAGCATGGAAAGAAGCGTTGCGAAGAGAACAGTCCTTGATGTTCACAGGTACATAACGAAATGATCGACGTCATTCGAAGAGCGAGATGTTTCCCAAACAACAACGGGGGGTCCGGAAGGAGAGCCTGAGATGACCTTTGCAGTGCTGGGAAGAGAAGCCAGGCAGACTTCTGGGGCCACGGTTCTTCCGCTGGTTGCTTGTGACGCAAACAGCCATGGCAAACGAGGGAGAAGAGCCAGTTCTCCGCTAAAATAAGATCCAAGAGCGTATCCATCCATTAAATATATAAACAGGTGCTACATACATAGACTTAGGCGTAGAACAACAACTTGAGAATCGTCATAGAGTAGGCGTCGTGGAAATCGGTAAAGTTCGTGATATTCGCATAAGTAAAAGGTGGACCGGAATCATGTCAACTTGACGAGCTGAACACGCTCATCGCGAGCAGAGTACAGCATAAGGAAAGGATGAGCTTCAGCTTTGCGTTGGCGAACTTGTTCGCGAATTTGCTGGATATATGAATACGAGTACCCTGCCCCAGACGCCGAGAATTCGGTTACGATGGGTTTCCAGGCTTCGTCATCGGTGATCCATGTCGAAGATCGCGTCATGGTGTCGAACGTATGAGGCGGGACGTCAACACCCAGCATAGGCATGCCATTTTGGAAGGAGTTTTTGATCTGAACACCCGTCTCGAAAGCTAGACAGCAGGAATAAGGACATGGGCTATCGCGTACGAGTGGACGAACGTACCTCGATCAATATACATATTCTTGACAGACTTCATCTTCTTCGCATCACCAGGAAGGAGCATATGTAAGTCCGACGAGGAGGCCGCATCCTTGGTGGGGGCGGGGTTTTGAGTGAAATCGGAAAATGCACGGGCACCAGAGGTAGCAAGGTCTGCACGTTTCTGCTCGGCGATCTGCTGATGAAGCCACGGTACAAGATCTAGCCGAGTAACTGGTTCGACGTTGTTAGGCAGGAGATGATGTCGCAGAAGATAACCAGACACTAACCATCGTACTCTGTGCCTTTGAGGATACTCTTGATTTTGAAGGCTGTTTGGTCCTTTCTCTGTTGAAGGCGAGGGCGAGGGTAAACAGTAAACCTGGAAAATAAGGGTGACATCAACAATCACACAAAAATTTGACTCGAGGGAAGGCCAGACATACAGTATGCCCTCTCTTGCACATGAGTCCACATAATCATCAATCCCAGCATCCGGCAGACCAGATTCGTACATGATATCAGCACTAATCCCATTCTTCCACAGGTAAGCAGCGACTTCCAGTCGTTCTTGAAGATATCCGGGATGATAGGACACGACATAAACATCACAGCGGCGGGGGCTCCAAAAGCCAAAGGAGCGCTGCTCCTTGACGAGGATTTTGAGAGATGTACTTTGATAGGTTGCCAGCGCTATGGTAATCTTATCCACTGATACTTGAAAGGCAAAGCCACAGGAGGCATCCGGATTGGGTTTGGGGACTCCAGCTTGTATGATGAGGTCGTCGTACCTAGCCAATGCTTTTAGCAACAACCTTCGACAGCGAGGGTCAAAGGGGGCTCACCGACCACCAGCTGCGAGAACGTCCGTGCGCTTGTTACGCCGAACAACCTCGACCAGAACTCCGTGCTTAAAATTAGAGTGATGTCCTCCAAGCATCAAAGGGTGGAAGTAGATAGGCCGAGTGAGACCAGTGGCGGCCGCATACTGAACCGTGTGCTTGATGTCCTCAACGAAGGGCCGAATTGATGAAAAGAGCTGGGGTGAAACACGCTCAAGCCGTCCCATCAAGGATTCGATATCTTGATCTGCGAACCGAACACACGGGGTCAGGCGCGTGGAATGCCTCGTTTGGCCAATGGAAACGTACCAAGTTCCGACAGAACCTCTAATTCGTCGATGAGATTCCGAGATAGACCTTTCTTGAGTAGAGAGGTTCGCCTCTGTGCGGGACTTGACTTGCCCTGAGTTAAAGTCTCAATAACCGAAGATCGGTGATGTGCAGGGAGGCGATCCAAAATATGAGCAACGACTGGGGGGNAAAAGGTGAATCAGTCTTCGTACACAGTACCATGGACCAGACGAACAGCTCCAGCAAGAGATGCGTACCGTTGGAGTGCGAAACGTGGATGTCATAGTTATGCTCAAGGGTAGGAAATCCCTCTAATAGGTCATTGGCGATGACGATGATCTCGGCAGCAGCGGCGACCGGACCGCTTGTGAGATCGGGTGAAATGATATCGAAAATTGCGGCTTTCAAGGCTTTTGGGTGTCCAGCAACGGGACTAAGGAGGGGCCTACTCAGTACCCCACGAAAAGCGCGGGATAAGACACTCACTTAGGTCTATAGATGTCTGTGATGTGGTATCTCTTGATGCGCTTGACGCTAGTACGAGCAGCTAACCGAGCAAAGGGCATCAACAGGTCGTTTGGAAGGGTGACTACATCTCCATGACGATCCAAGAACGTTGCGTGCGTTTTCTCGTCTTCAGGGTTGACCACCGGCATCAACAAGGGCGGCTCGATGTCCACGGCGCCATGGAGTCGGAATATAGAGGCAAGTCGATCAACAACAATACCGTTCAAGTTGGCATGCTCGGGAAGGTCTGCTTCCCTATCATACAGGAACCCACGAGAGGGTTGCACGGGTTGATTGAATAGTGCTGATAGGACGGCTTGATGGTGCGGCGAATCGGGTTTGGCTACCAATGGCGAGATAAGCAATGTGGTTTGAAAAGGGAAGGGGGAAGAGCACACACCCATCATCCGGAGCGCACCACGGAAGTATTCATCTTCAAGCCGAGGAGGGAGGAGTGAACTCTGTGAAAGTTCTAGAGCGGAGGGTCGATCATTAGGATCATGTTGCATGAGCCAGGTGATGACTATTTGAGATGGTAAGAGAAGAGCATGCTAAACCAAAGGAGATGTGGACTTACTCTGTTTCTGCCTTGTTCTATGCGGATCCCAAGAAGGGGGGAAAGTAACCGAAGGCTTTCTCAAGTTCTCTATCACAGCAATACGCTCCGCGCCAGTGGTAAAGAAGAAATTCATCTCAAAGAAGACAACCTACGATAGGGAAAAAATTAGCACTTCGGAAAACCCAAAGCTTCAAAATGAGACTGACGCCAAGACTATATATGTCAGCCTTCGTATGGTTTCTCGGACCGCGTTTGCGAGACTGTACTTCTGGGGCAATGTAGAGCCTGGTACCGACCTCTGATTCCGAGCAGCCGATTAGCTTCATGAAAGAGGAAGAGAACGAATAGATGAACCTAGAGTCATTTCACTGTCCATCACTAGAGCAGGCCGCGAGACATCAGAAGGATCTACAGCAGCTAGGCTGGATGTCGCAAGCCCGAAATCTCCGACTAGAAAGAACCAACGGTGAGCATGGATGAGGTCTCGTATGAATGACGAGTCGTACCCTTGCAATCACCCTTTCCATCTGTGAGGAAACGTACTCAGATGGTTGGCAGAAGCATAGAAGACAGATACACACCAATGAAGATGTTGGTCAGCTTGATATCCCGATGAAGCTGTAGAGAAAAGAAAAGAGAAGGGATATGACGGGATGGAACAAACCCGATAGATTCGAGAGCTTACAATTCCAAGGGACGACATATGAACAAGGGCATCAAGGATTTGTTGGAACAAGCGCCAGGCTTCGTCCTCAGATATGCCTTCGTCAATTCGCTGTAAAGCCTTCTTCAATACAAAGTCATCAGTCACAATGAACCATCACTAACCTCTTTGAGAGTCTGCCTTTCGACGAATTCCTACCAAAGACAAAAAACCCTCAGTCGCAGTCAATCAACAAATGATAGACGTACCATCTGGATATACAACGTCCTTGTAACCATCGGAGGCGGTATAGGTGTAACAGCGACCTCCGGCGAGGTACCTACCCCACCACTATTCCCAAGTTTCTGCCTTCGATACAACGAGTCAAACCCAAGTACATTGATTTCGTCATTGCTACTCTCCCCTTCGCTCCCACTCCCACTCCCACTTCCCTCACCACCGCTCTTGTCCCCAGAATGCGTGAAATGTATACTGGGGAACGATCGACTCCTCGAAAGTGACCTTTGGATGACATCCAAATCATTCAAGTCGATACTGATGCCATCACTCCCGGAGGTCAACATGAAGGGGTCGTCTTGGAATGATCTGTTCCTTGAGTTCGACGTTGAGCGTGAGTGGAGAACTGAGGTTCCATCTTCAGTACCGGTACCCGAATCACTGTCGTTGGAGTCGTATTCCGACGCAGCTGCAGAGAATGTCTCCGAAGCTTCTACCCAAGTCGTATAATACCGCACGATGAACCGGTGCGAAAGGCGACTGAGGGCATTGACCTCCCTGAAGATCTTGCTATCACTCTGCATCGTTCGTAGTCTAACTTTCTTGACTAGATAACCAGACAAAAGGTTGACGATCGGGAGGAAATAGCTTTGTAAGGGCACTTACCAGCGTAGATTCTCGAGTCAATCTTATTCCTTGCTTTCACAACAGACCCAAAGGCACCTTTTCCCTGAAGCGAAAGCACTGAGCCTCAACCGCAATCTCAGGAAGGGGAGAGAACGCACAAGCAACTCTAATTCCTCCCAGTCTTCCTTCCACCTACTTGTATGTCTAGTCCTCGAAGGAATCCTGAAGTAGTCCATCTCTGGAGAGCCATTGATCTGTAATGCAGGGAGCGGCGTCTTGGGATCTAAACGCTCATTAATAAAAGTATGTTCCAATGAACCAGATATATTACCATTAAACGGAATAGCAGGTGTTCTGGCCGATAGTGGATGTGACACATGGGAATGTGTATGAAACGATGTTGAAGCGAGATCCGCCAGCAAGCTCAAGCAAGTAACATTTTTCTTGGGGAACAACATGCTCGTAGCGTGTTGTTGAAGCCCAGGGGATATCAGGGCTATAAAAGGGGATCGGTCAGGAGCAGGGGGTAGGCCTTTAGGAGGGAATCCAACCATATTGCAAGGCACCTTGAGGGTCATCGAACCTCTCCATGACATCGTGACCAACGAGCATCTGAAGGAGCACGATACCAACAGCATGAATATCTCTATGGCGTGTATACGACAGAGCAGAATCGTTTTTAACATCCTTACACTCCCTAAACGTTCCGGTCAAATCAACACCAAATACACAGACAGATGGTTCTTACCACGCATCAGGGACCCTTGGCTCATCATACGTATTGGAACCAAAGGGGTTCGAACGATGTAGGTCCAGCAAACGAGTATGGTAAACGACATTACCCAGTTTCACGAGCTTCGTGGGTTGAGACTGAGTCTGGCCATGTGGTTGAGCGTGGAGGGGTGATTGGGGCGCATCCGGAGAGGGTGACGGGGATGCAATATGAATACACCGAGGGGTGATGCCTATAGCGAAGCGATATGAGCATCCTGAATATGGCAGTCAAGATGCAGCTAAGCGAGAAACCACGAAGCAAGACTTTGCACGACCGTGGTAAGGAGGAGAGGTAAGATGATATGCGATCAAAGAAATGAGGCAGGAAGGGAAATGAAAAAGGGATGAACGTTCGTTCATATGATCGAAGGAATGTGAAGTGATATACGCGGGAGAGAGAACGTTGGAAGCGTAACACACCTCGATGGACCAAATCACCCGCATGTACGGCATTCAAGCCCGATAGGATTTGACCAAGGTAATCCTAGATAGAAGGACCGCGGTGAGCTTCGTCAGGTCTCTAAACAAGGGATGTAAATTTTATGCTTACCGAAACACGTTCCTCTCGTAGATTCTGGCAATCCTCAAGGAGGTCCTCAAGGGATACAGGAGGACGTTGCTCCGTTAAGATGAGAAGTTGAGCGTTCGCGTTTGAAGGAGTGGACAACTTGACGGCTAGGACGCTGATAAGATTAGGGTGCCTGATCGACGAGAGACGGCGGATATCCGCTTCGACTTGATGGAGCTTGCGTTTGCCTGGGGTCAACGTGTAAGCACCACCCGGATATGAGACAGTGATAGTACAACGAGACGCTACCTTGATTGGAAGAGTAATAAGTGGATTCGAAGGTGTACACCATGACCTCCAAAGGGATAGAGACGGCTCCGTTGTCATCATGACAAATTGGCTCAGCAAGGAAAGTAATACCCAAGCCATCTAGTGGTTTGTCGCGTTGATGAAACAATCCCAGGAAAAGGTTGACGGTGAACTCACCATTCTTAGGACGAAACATTCGGACCCTATCAAAAACGGCACCTCCAAAACGGATTTCCCGGTCGAACTTCTCAACGTAGATATGGGTCTCTTCAACGTCCCCACCAGTACCCCAGCCACGTCCATCGTCGTCGCCCGCAATCTCCGTAGCCTCGGAGTTGGCTCTCTTCCTTCTAGCCAGAGACTGTAATTGTTCTTCCTTGGCACGTTGATACCGATCTGCGTCGGCGCGAATCTGCTTGTTCAAGGCGTCGGCTAAAGCTTCGGCACGTTTGCGGTCTTCAAGTTCCTGTTCAGAAAGGATACGTTGACGTTCCTGGAAGGCATGGGCGACACGGATCATCGTTAGCAAGTGCTTGTGGTGTGCGTCGGGGGAGTAAAAGTATGTGGAGATAAGAAAGCAGAAGAGGGGAGCGGATACGAATAAAAAGAGGAGTAAGGCGCGAGGCGTCAGGGATCGGGCAGAGGGGAATGAACGACACAAGCGATATGAGGGAGGGACGAGCAAGATTAAGAAGAATGGGGGAAGGGAAACGAGGCTGGTCCATGAGGACGGAATTACGACAAGCTTTAGAGCTTGGGAAACGAAGTGGCCACTATGGCCGTCGAGGAGAAGGGGGACACTTCCCACCTTGATGAGATGGATGGATGAATGGTAAAATAAGGATGGAATGAAACATATGACATATGAGAGTACGGTAGACACGGCACGAAGTAACTTGCCAAAAANTGTCCAATTGAGGAAAAGTAACAAACCGAAAACTCACCTTCTCTTCATCCAATGCACGTTGATTCATCTGCATCGCCAGCGACCCCACAACTTCCGGACGGGGTGTGGCGTGAGCTTCTAACCATTCCTGCGCAAATGTAACAATATCCAAAATGGCTTCTTGCCCTCGGTGCTTGGGAAGTTCTTGATGGATGATGGCGTGCGTGAGCTTGTGGATTTGGTCTGGTGACAAGCCATTGGTAGGCTTCTGGATCGATAACGTCGGCGCAGCAACGCCTGGGTATGTCCTGGGTAATCTTGAAACGGATGGTGGGCTTCGAGGAAACAGGGACGATTATGGGCGCCAGACTCACTTTACATCAAGGTGGAAATAGACCTTGGTAGAACTTGTCGGGTGGGTAACTTTGATAATAAATTCCGGCAGTCGAGTTGCGGCCTGCAAGCGCCTTGAACTCCAAGCCAAAGTCTCCGGATACGAAGATGCTTACTTTCCATGCAGTTGGAGGAGGAGGTTCGATAAAATCCTCGCTATAAATCGCTTTCAGAGCTGTAATTTCTTCTTGTTGACGTTCCTGGTTGGACTCCATCGTTGGGGGATTCCACGGTGAAGCTGAATGAGGACCAAAAAGGCCTCATTCAAACGTCCATGCTGAATTGGAGTGGGCCCCGCCCCGAAGCAAATTGTGGTGATGGTGGTGGTAAAGAATAAAAAANCGCAAGAAAAAGGCCACGCGATGAAGACGAGAGAAGGGTCGAATGAACACGCTTTGATGTGACGCACTAAATGGAGTCAACACGAATCACTTCCATCTCATATCTTATCTAACCGCCGGCGTGATCGCAAGTGCCTGAGCCCTAGCGCTTGTCTCTTGCTCAGAACTTGGAATTACCATTCGACGGCTTCGACGGTAAATGACATTGATGGAGGTCGTAGAGCGGGGGGAACTTTCAAACTTTTCAAGCTGGGGTCCTTTCACCACTTATGTTCTAGGTCCCGTGGATCTTGGAGTGGTGGTCCCTTCTTAGTATACGTGTGTAGAAAAGGAAGAGAGAGCCTTGAGATCAGTGGAATATTTCGTGGTGTTGATGAACCGCTTACAAAATGATGGCTGAGAATTCAACTCGGAAAACTGCTGGAGCCAACCCGTGGTCGTGTCTTCTATCCAACAAGAGTCGAATGCATAAGTTCTTCCAAAAAGTCCATCAGGAGCTCCTTTTACATGCAACTTTTTTCAGCTTGCTCAAGCTAGTGCGAGAAGCNGCGAAAAGGTCAAGAAAAGGCCAAAAGTTGACAAGCAACGTCGAATTGCCAAAAAAGCAACACTCAACTTTTTGAAATTTTGGTGGAGCTTTTCGTTGGCTTTTCGCCCTTTTTCCGCATTCTGCCTTGTAAAAGAGGATGGAAAGTTTGCAAGAAAAAAAAAGTTGCATGTGATTTCCCTGATGAATCTGCCACAGATCGCGTCCCCCCNACCCCGTTTTCCGCAGAGGTGGTCGACAGAACAGAGGCGCAGCGAGAGGTCAGTAAGACTGAGTGATGCTCTCGGTGTCAGTTGGAACATGGGTGCAACCGCGGGGATTCAAGTACTGAATTGCGTTGAAGATGGCCGCATACATACTTCAAGGTCGAGGTAGCGGAGGTCGTGAGATTGAGGAGTCTTGAACTCGATGGTACAATTGCTCGATGGGGTGCCACTTGAGGCTTCCTTCGATCCAAGGAAAATAAATTGAGCTCATTCAAGTTCCATGCAAACATGGTATACATGTTGTGAGGTTGTGAGCAGACCCTGCGACACCTTGAGAGGTGATTAGAACGGTTCTTCACGCACATGTAATGGAAGAAATGCTCCAAACCAATGAATGCGTTTGGAAGAAGCATTTGTATGTGGGCGAGAATGTCGCGTATTTACCTTTGTATGATTCCCTACTGAGTATAGTGTCGTACCCAAGTCGTAGCAAATATACGAGAACCCCACTGACAATCATGCAAGGGTTCTCTTTGGTTCCTGCCATCCCGGGCGCGATGTGAATTGATCTTAGGAGCAACATAGATACGATAGTAGTAAAAAAGGTGGGGAGAATATGCGAGAGAATCAGAGATGGTGGTTGGAAGGAAAGGGCTAACACGTCACGCGACTCGTGACGGGACGCGTTGGGGACGTGACTCAGGGGCGATTCTTCACATAAGGTTTTTACCTGAGTCATAGCTCGCACCGTTTTTCTGTATCTTTGAAGCTGTAAGATCCTGATCACTCAAGTACTGAAAGTTCAGCGCTGCAACGTTGCAACGTCTATGCCTTCTCATCTTCCTCAAGAGGAAGCGTCCTACCTACTTCTCCGCCACCACACAGTTGCACCTGGACCACATTCGTCGTTTCCCAATAATTTATCTAAAGAATGGCGCCAACTTTTTTCTATGGTTGATTGCTGTCTGTCTATTGACCAGTCTTGTGTCCGGGACAGCCGCCCTTCAAGTTGGGCCGTTGTAAACGCAAACTACATCGACTTGTTGCTCACCTATTCTTACCTAGTCATTCCACAATGGCTTGATCAATCTTTCTGAGCCTCAGCCAACCATCCCCATTTTCGAGAGTCAAGGAGCTACACGAAGTATACATTCTGGTTTTTGCTTGGCCCCCAAGAGAGGCTTTGTGGCCGAGTTTTGTACACCACCTTCAGTGACGAATGTGGCGTCGAAGACGAATCGGAGCCGAACAGTGGAAATGCGTACGTGTTGAAGGGTTGGGACAAGTATCTTGGAATGGGAAGTAGCCAGAATGACGTCATGGTGGACAATATACAACAGACACCGGGAAATATGGGAGCTGGACACGCTGTGAATGTTTTTCGCGATTTATACTGCGAAGCCAGTTTCAAAATTCGTCTCCGTACGTTCGCCCTTTCGGATTTTTGGAAGGACTTCGAAGATACGATGCCGTCGCGAGAACAATGATTCGTCTGTGGCGTGTGCAAGTCGAGGTAAGCCGAACTTGGTCACGACACACGAAGAGGGGCGATAGGAGATGTTAGGAGAGTTGAGAGATGAGGAGTTCAGAGGCGACCGAAAGTAACCAGAGTAAAGCCGTGGTATTTGGAGCACTGAGGAATACGAGCATACATAGTGTCACGATCCGTGACAGGTCCCCTAGCTCCTGTGGTCACGTGACACCCCTATACCGTCTGTCACGTGACTCACGGATCTAGTGGACCCACTCGCGCAGTAGTTACATAAACGGACCCGCCATTGTTCTCTTAGCCGAAGCCTCATGTAGCATAGTATATATAGTTCCTCATAGTTGTATTTGTTCCTTAGCTCGTTTATAGACGTTTCCACCTTATCCTCTCTGATCCTCGTCCGGCCTGACGACCTGACCCGGGCCCGAGACGACTTGGTCCTCCTCTACTCGTCGTCCTCTTTCTCCTCCTCGTATCCTCGGCCTTGCACCCGGCCTGGTACACCGAGCCCGGAGTGTTAGTAGGAGTCCAGCGCTGCGCCTCAGTCGCTGTGCTCACCCCTATCTCGTTCACTCGGCCGTCATCTCGGCCTCCGTCCTCCCCTATAGCCCCTTTCTGGATAGGGTCTAACACATAGCTAGCACTTATATACTGTAGTCCTAGGGCGAAGGGTTCTGGAGTAACAATGGAATAACTAGTAAAAGAGTGACAGTACCAAGTTGGTTGGGATAGCAAAGCGGCGTACCAAGGTGTAAGAGAATGACAGGTAAGGAACGATGTGGGTAGAGGGTATAGGTAAAGGAGAACGAGGGGGAAAAGAGAGGAGAGCAAAGGGGAGAGACACGGACAGTAGGTCCGAGCCGTTACATACGCCCTCCGCGGTTCACTGTGTGAACTGCAACCTAAGCGGTCTTCTTGACGGGAGTATCTTCATCCATGTCGTCGAGGTTGATGGAGGAAGAGGAGGAGGAAGAGGCGGCAGCGAAGGGGGAAGTGCCGGTGGGAGCGTCGGTGTTGCGAATGCGCTCGGCACGAGTCTCCTTGCGTTCCTTGGCCTTTTGAGCCTTGAGAGCTTTGCGTGCGGCGATGTGAGCGTCGCGGCGCTTCTTCTGACGGATGTTGTTCTCGGCTTGGTCCCAGAGAATYTCGCTGATGAGTTCGCGACGTTGGGGAGTGAGAACCTCAGTGGAAGGGGAGGCGGGAGCCGAAACTGATGTAGTGGGTTTGGAAACAGGGGCAGCAGGGGCACGACGAGGGGCAGGAGCATCTGTCTCGTAGCCTCCATCGGGGATGATGGCGCGATACCCCAGTTGAGGACCAGCCACATTGAGTACACCGTCACTGTTGAAGGTGCTGAATTTGGTGTGTACACCTTTTTCGAGGTTGAACCGCTCGGCGAAGTCGGCATAACCGCATGGGGAAGGGTCGGTGGGACGTACATCACCCTGGCGAAGATCGCGGTCGTAGCGGATGTAGTCCTTGAGCTGCTCGCCGGAGTAGGTCGTAACAGCGTCGGTGACGGGGTCGGTGAGGGAGTAGGAGTGAGCTCCGGCGACCTTGAAGTATTTGAATGTCTGGGGCATTCTTTTTGGGTGATAGGTGCGGCGGCGACGGTGGTGGTTACGACGAGGTGGGAATCGGAGGCGGCAGTGATTACAGCACGAGGAGATGGGGGTGCGACGGATGGTACGAGGACGACGAGGAGAAGAAGGAGTGTTTTTGTTTTTTGATAGGAAGGAAGGTGAGTGTTTGGGAAAACGACGGGGACGACGAGATGAGGAGGAAAGAGGATTGTAGGTGGTCTTTATAGGGAGAGGAGAGGGGGTAGGCTCGATTTGGAAGGCTAAAGAGCCACTGAAGACTTGAGGGTCGTCGTCGGGAGGTGTGCCGGTGCCAGGGGGTAGTCGGCGAATGTCCGGGACACCTAAGACTTCCAGGTAAGATGTCAAAGCGTGCAGGTGACTTACATGGTAGTACGGGAGCCATGTTAGGTCACCCGAAGTCCAACGTATTTGGAAAACGGCATCCTTCTTTGAGCCGTAGTGCGAAACGATGGCGTCAACAGCCCATTCGGATTCTATACGATCGTCCTCGTCGATGAGCTGGCTATCGTGCCTGCCAGGGAAGAGGCGGTCGTCGTTCGGGATGTGGATCCGAAGCAACGATGCGTGGAACGAAGGGTGAACTCCTCGTTGTTTGAGGCGAGCAGATAATTCAAGTTCGAATGTATCGTTCTTGAAGTCGCGTATGACCTTGTATGGTCCAATATACTTTGGTACAAACTTGCGTGCGAGTCCCTTCGGAAACGAGAGGTTCTTGGTGGAAATGTATACCAGATCGTCAACGGCGAAAGGAGCAGGGCGGCGGTGGCGGTTCGCATCCCTAGTTTGCTTGATGCGAGCTGCTAGGATGCTATCGTGAGCAGCCATGACCGCGTATCGAATCTTCTGGGCGAAAACGCGGACACCAGGGAATTCGACGGCTTGATTCGAGTCCCAAATAAAGGGTCGGGGAGTTCGTCCTGAGTTGAGGAAGAAGGGGGAGTATCCCGTGCTTTCTGAGCGCGAGATGTTAATGGCGAATTCGATGGCCGGTAGCTTGGAGACCCAATCGCGCTGAGAGGGATGGATACACGACCGAATCATTTGAGTGATGGTTCGGTTGGCGCGTTCGGTGGAACCATCTGACTCGGGGTGGTATGCGCTAGACATGTTCAACTGAGTCCCTATGAGTCTGTGTAAGTGCTGCCAAAATTGGCTAGTAAAGAGCACATCACGATCGCTTACGATGCGTCGAGGGAGACCATGAAGTTTGTAGACTTCACCAAATATCAGTTCAGCTATGTTTCGAGCCGTGTACGTGGTGCGGCTGGGTACGAGGTGGACCATGGCCGTCAGCAAGTCGATGACGACCGTAATGGAGTCGTAGGTCGCGTCGCGGTTACTTGATTCCGGTAAGGGACCAATGAAGTCAACGCCGATGGCTTCCCAGGGGTACGAGGCGACTGGGAGCGGGTTGAGTAAGCCATAAGGCTTCTGGTTGCTCGGTTTCAAGCGCAGGCAGGTAGTGCATGACTCGCAGAAAGCCTGAGTATCCTTCACCAGGTCCTTCCACCAGACGTGGTCACGAAGGTAGGCGATTGTCTTGCTGGCTCCTAGATGCGCAAGGAGCGAGTGGGCTTCCGAGATGACGATCTCTCGGATGTTACGCCCTCCCACCTTGATGTGGGGGATACACAGTGCGGTCCTGTCCTTTGTCTTGAGGTACAGGAGGCCGTTGTTGTACTCGAAGTTCTTGTGGCTTCGAGGGTCTTCAATGATGGCTTGGAAGAACTTGTCCTCGCCGTAGCGGCTGAGAAGGGAGGCAGGAATGTCCAAGCCGTGCTCGTCGTTGCCGATGACATCGAGCAGAGAAGGTGGTGGTGGGAGCGAAGAAGCTTCCGTGGGAGGTTGATCAGGGATACCAAAACCGGGATCAGCGGATGACGGCATTTCGTCCACGCTGTCTTCGACGACGTCCAAGGCCATGGGTGAGTGTTGGTTTTCTTTTCTTTTACCAGTCCCGCCCTCCTTTCGTTTGCCTAGGGATTTGCGAACGAAACCAGACGATTCAGGAGGACTAGGAGCAGCCTCCTCAGGTTCTAGGAGCGCCCTAGCTTTCTCGGTGAGCCTCCTATTCTTCCTTAGGTTGTACCTTGGCTCAGACTCTGTCTCAAGAGACACAGGTGCAGCGATTAAACCTGGCATATCATCGTCCACGTCAAGATACGCGTACTCCGAAGGCGAACGCTTGGTCTCCTTGTCATCTGACGCGTATAAACGCGACAGGGCATCACTCAAGACATTCTCGGTCCCTGGGATGTATTCGGGCACGAAGTCGAACTCAGAAATCTTTTCCAACCATCTGGCTTGTCGTCCAGAGAGGTTCTTTTGATTCAGTAAGTGAATCAAGCCTTTATGGTCTGTTAACCATTTAAAATTTGCGCCTTGCAAGATGTCCCGATGGCGCAACATCGTCTCGACACCCGCAAGCATCTCAATTTCATGGACTGGGTAGTTCTGTTGGGCAGGGTTGAGCTTCGCAGAGAAAAAGGCAGCTACGTCCGCTGTCTTCCAGTCTTTTCCTTGACTGACCACGCCAGCAATTCCAGTTGCACATCCATCAGTTACAACCCAAATAGGCGGCGCGCCCTCCGAGTAATCCAGAGGCTTTCGACGAACGTCTCTGTGCTGGTGGACAAGCTGCTTAATGTCCTCAAACGCACGCTGGTGAGTAAACTCCCAGCGAAAAGGCACGGTATCCCCAGTTAACGATGACAAAATTCCCATAGGGATACGAACCCGTGCGATGTCATCAGCAAGATATCCCACCGCGCCCAAGAAGCCACGAAGGAGAGTCCTATTGTTGGGGACTTTCCACTTCAAAACCGAGTCGACCTTGTCGGGGTCCATTCGAATTCCACCCTCGTCGACAATACGACCCAGTACCCGAAGCTCCTTGCATAAAAAATGAAGCTTGTGCGCGGCAAGGTAAAGCTTCTCGCGTTTCAGGATGTCAAGAACGAGCTTAACATGTTTAATGTGCTCTTCTAGCGAGTTCGAGAAGATAATTATATCGTCAAGATATACATACATGAAGACGCCGATGTACGGAGCGAACAAGTGATTCATCAGCGCCTGGTACGTCGCCGGTGCGTTGCAATCTCCTTGTTGCATCACTAACGATTGCATGTTACCGTCGGGCGTAGTCACCGTTGTACGAGATACATGAGCAGGTATAACCCTTATCTGCTCATAGGCGTTCTGACCGTCAACCAAGCTGAAGAATCGAGCTCGTGCTACATGACGGAGGATGGCATCGATAACCGGCAACGGCGAGGACATCTTCTTGGTGTTCGCGTTACGTTCTCGAAGGTCATTCACAACCCGAAGCAATTTCGTTCCCGGTTTGTAGATCAACATCATGGGGATGGCATTCCCAGCTGATGTGAACTTCCAGCGGCCGGTTTTGATGTAATTGGCACGCTTTTGGTTCCACTGGTCTCGTAGTGGCTCAGGACAACGAGACGGACGCCAGTGGTAGGTCTTGTTTTCGTCAATCAGTGGTATTTCGTGATTGATAGCTCGCAGAGGGGGTAAAGGGGTCTCCTCTGCCGGTACACACAGGGGCTCAGCGTATCGCTTCAGCTCCTCGCGGACTCGTTCGAGTTCATCCTCGCTAGGAACATGGATCGCCTGCGACGCAAGCTTAGCCACACCAACTCCCTTGATCGGAGCCGAGGTTCTCGAGCCGATGGTAACCTTAGGTGGGTTCACACTCATCGTTATTTGATGCTGAAATAGAAACGGCGTTCCCAGAATCAAATCATAGTTGGACACGTTGATAACATCAAAATATCGCTCTTCAGAAATCGTGTGGTACTCAAGCTTTGCTCGACAACCGAAGTTCACCTTCGAGCGTGAACCTTGAACTGCAAGCTGAACTGGTAAGGGTTTTGACAGCTGCATCATCTTCAAACCTAACTGCGTTGCTAGATTTGTAGACATGAAATCACCCAGCGAGCCGGAGTCAATCAAGGCTCGCGCGGGATGGCCATTGACTTTAACGTTAACCACCAGAGGTCTAGGTACCAGCCGCGTAGGGTCTTTAGCCATTGCGGCGTTTCGCTGGAGTGCAGGGTAAGCCCCCTGTTCCACTTGTATTCCCAACATCTGAAGGGTCCCAATAGTATCGAGCCCGTCATCATCATCGGACTCTTCGCTGCCATCCCCTTCGGATGCGGGGACTTCTTCCAGGCTGACAACGCCGTCTGATCCGACCTCAACACTAATGGTTTCGGCGCCGGTTTGATCAAGGAACTCCATTATCTGAAGAATGGTCTCGATTTGCTCCGGCGAGAAGGTGGATTCAGCCATACGAAGAAACTCAAGGACCCATTCTTCGTCGGGCTCGAGTCGAAAGTCAAACAACTCCATCGTTCGACGCGAATACCAGTTCCTGAGGTCGAATCGCGGGTTATGGATTAATTCGCGCTCAATCAAACACGCGATTGCGCAGACCGTGTCAGATATCATGTACATCTGGTCTGGGATCGACCAGCGGATTCCAAACTGGCCGTCGATGACTCGATGGCTGCCTATTACGACATCTGTAGCATATGGACCACCATGATCCAGTGTATACTCGTAGGATTCCAGGGTCTCATAGTATTCCATTAGACTTCCTTGATACCAGGCGACCAGGTCGAAACCGTGAACAATTAGCCATTCAGTATCCAGGTTTCCAACGAATCCTGTACGAGTATCTGTAATTTCGTACGCGTCTCGATCGTCAACCCAGCGGGTGCGGAAGCGCTCTGGGTGAACCATTTCTTCGGGGGATAACAGAAAATCATCTCCGAAATGGGGTGCGTGGTCACGGAGTGTCGTTATTACGAATTCTGACAGGATATCACCTACAGGCTCCGTGTCCATATACTCGTGGGCGGTCGACGCGTCCAGGAAGTGTCTTTCTGTCATTTGAAGAGCATACCACTCAACCAGGCGGAATTCAGGAGTCAAGAGGAGCTCCCTATCAAGGTATTCATACCGATCGAAGGAACGGTTGTCGTGGATGACAACCTGCTCATCGGAGATCTGCATCACCGTGAATCGACGACCTTGGTAGATGTCGTGCAAAGGCTCGACCCCTTCATCTCCTGGGAAGTCATGCCAGGCGTAGGGTTGCAGAATCCGTTCACAGGCTTCAGATAGAATGTCACCAATCGGACGGTATTCGTCTGACCATTCATTGGAATCGTTTAGGTCCTCCGGCTCCTCGGGAATATCTTCGAGGGGTACATCAAACCCCATGAAGCCAACATCGACGTAGTCAACCATATCATCGCAGTCAACTGCTTCGCGAAGTTCTTCAGTGTCTTCAACAATTTCAACACCAATACTGTGCGAGGGAAGACCTGGAGGTCCGCGCGAAGACGACGAGGCTACATTGTGAGCCTTAGGGCACTGTCGAGACATGTGCCCAACTTCCTTACAAGTAAAGCAGCGCCTTTCTGACTTCAAACGTTCAATCTCGGCGTCGGACATCCTGGGTCGCTCGGATTTAGTGTTCGAGGAACGCTTATTGTCCTTGAACCTTGATGAACCAGCGCGAGACTGGTTTGAGTGGAATCCTCCTCCTTGACCATGGTTGGAAGGTTTCCCCTTGCCCTGGTCTGGTTTGGAGTTTCCTGAGCCTGAAGGTTTGTGGTTCCCTTTATTGTTACCACCCTTCTTCTGATGGTCCCTCGAGTGTTGACTAGCACCAATGGACAACGAAATCTCAATGATTTCGGCAGCCTCAACGACTTGATCCCACGTCGCCGTCTCAGGATTGAGACGATCCTTCCACAAATCCTTTTGGATATCAAATCGTAAGCCATTCCATAACTTATTCACGCGTTCTCTCTCATCAGTCATACCGATGATGGTGAATAGCTCAATGAGCTCGGAGGTATATTCCTTGACCTTTTTATCATGCTGATACAACTTTTGCAGGCGTCGTCTTTGTTTCGAGACATAGTCCGCGGGGAAACAGTAGTTAAACAGGGCTGTGAAGAACTCGTCCAGGGTCCATCGACGTGCGTCATAGGCGACCTGACGCATATAGAAAGTATAAGCTTTTCCGGTAAGGAATCGCCCAACCTTTGCTACTTTCTGACGACGGGGCAGCTTCCCTTCTTGGACATACATCGAATATTCGTGCATGAACTTGAAGAAGACCTGGTTATCGGCCTCTCCGTCATAATTATCCGGTGGGTTCGGTTTAATCAATGCTCGACGCTTCTTGTATTCCCTACGCCGGTGGCGCCGATATCGAGCATCAGAATTCTCCGAACGCTCAGATCTGCTGTCCACCTCCGAATAGGTGTCATCGCTGTCATCTGAGTCCGAAGGATCCGAACCAGGGGTGGTGTTTCCTCCTGAGCGATTAGGAGCTCGCTCACGTCTTCGAGCATGGTTGAAAGCTCGACCCAAGTAGCTTTCCCTTGGGATTTGATTACTTGGTAGGATGTCCCTCTGATTATGAGGGGTCTCTTCGTTTCGAGGAGTTCGGATGTTCCTCAATTCACTCGCAACGCCGTGCGAGATTGAAACTGGGTCTGGCTGTGGGAGGGCAGTCCGTACCCTTTTGGTCTGAATACCTGGACCAGACTCAGGTGCGGTTAGACTTTTGACTAACTCCATTAATTCAGCATTTTGCTTTTGCAGCTGCCGAATTTGGTCTTGAACCGATGGTTCCGGTTCCGTGGTCTCTTGGCGGTGGCCAGACCTTCCTCCAAGGTTTCTTTGTTCACGCTGGAGGGTCTTCCACAGGCGCATTGCGTTTGCCTGTGCTTCCGGATCCAAGTCATCATCCGAAAAATCAAGGTTTCCCCAATTTCGAGGGTCAACACCTTTTCCTTTTCCCTGGGAGGGGCCTTCTCCTAGGGATACAGGAGTCTCATGGGCCCGAGAACCTTCCTGTAAGGCTTGTTGCCTTTTGGCAATCAAGTCACGCTGATGCTGCGACAAGCTGTTCGCAGCTTTCTCGACGGTTACCGACTGCTCCGGGTTGAGTGCGGGAGCAACCTTCAAAGGTAACTTATTCTTATTTTTTTGGTTTGTATCACCCTTACTTGGCGTGTCAGGCAATTCATCGGAAGAAGAATCATTATTATTTTCGAGTATGGTTACTCTTTTAGTACGAAAGGGATTCTCCTCCGAAGAGGGTACACGCCGGTCAGCAACATCACTCAAGGAGCGAGTGCGACGGTTGGCGGAGGGGTGAGGGTTTGCCTCGGAATCGGATACCGGGGCATCACGAGGGTCAGTGGGGGGAGCAGAAGTCAAAGGGGACTCACCAGTGAGTCCGGCGTTAGCTCGGCTACGCGTAACCATGGTGGCGGTACGTGTCATAGCGGAGTTTTGGGGTTTTGGGCAAATAGACGAAGTAGCGAAAATAGAGTTGTTGGTGGTGGGGTCGGCCGCTCGTAGTTGATCAGACTGTGAGTTACCGAAGGCGAGGGTTTTTAGGCGAGAGAGTAAACGGCGATTGAGAGGTTAAAAATATGTGGCGTGTGCAATTGAAGTCGAGGATGGCCGAACTTGGTCACGACACACGAGAGGGGCGATAGGAGGCGATAGGAGAGATGAGAGATGAAAGCTTAGAGGCGACCGAGAATAACCAGATTAAAGCCGTGGTATTTGGGAGCACTGAGGAATACGAGCATACATAGCTAGCACTTATATACTGTAGTCCTAGGGCGAAGGGTTCTGGAGTAACAATGGAATAACTAGTAAAAGAGTGACAGTACCAAGTTGGTTGGGATAGCAAAGCGGCGTACCAAGGTGTAAGAGAATGACAGGTAAGGAACGATGTGGGTAGAGGGTATAGGTAAAGGAGAACGAGGGGGAAAAAGAGGAGAGCAAAGGGGAGAGACACGGACAGTAGGTCCGAGCCGTTACATCGTCCGTTGCCCAAGCCATGGCGATCAACTCGCAGTCGTGTTCCTCGTTTGTGTGGGTAAAGAGGGAGGTGTACGATAATACTAGGAACCTAATGGGCTTCGTGCCCTAGTGAGAATGGCCTGGCATGTGTACCAAGGCTAAATTTAGCTTTTGAAAGTTTCAGCGGAATCCCACGTGCCACGCCACTCTTCAACTTACTTCCTGCGTCGATATTTTTCCTCCTCCACTCATCTCGACGCCGATGGCATACCCAACAATGATATCCTCCCCCACCTGGATCCTAATCGGGTGTCGATCCACCATCCTCCTGGGCCTATGACCTTGAGAGATAATTCTCGGGGCTTCGAAAGAAGTTGGGCCTGGAATCTGGAATATCGAAGGACTTCCTTCCCCAGTGTTCCATCACTGCGATCTCACATAGACGATGTCCGCTGCACATCATCTAGTGTTTCTACCGTGCTATCGATACTACTGTGCCATCGATACATGAGGCTTTGTGGGTATAAAAGAGCAAATTCCTGAAAAGCTAGGAGACACCTTGACATGTCTTCTCTCTCTGATATCCCCCCTCTTCTCTCTCCTCCCCCTCCATTACCGGCCAGTCATACCAGCTCAAACCCAGATATACTACTGCGTATCGAAACACCTTACAAAGCCGATGCATTTGATCGATTCTTTGCCAATTATCCTCACCTCAAGTCGCGATATCCTCATTTAACCGATAAACTCCGGCGTGGGTTCCCCATGGGCGATTTCCCGGAGTCGCTCGATCAGACACAAACTTGGGAAAACGGCCGCTCCGTCCAGGAACACTCAGAATTTGTCGATGAGTACTTTGCAGAGGAAGTTCAAGCCGGTCGCCTAAGCGGTCCCTATTCGCAGAGTGTAGTAGAAGGCATCCTCGGTGGACATTTCCAATGTTCGCCCATCACCGTCAACGTGCAGCCTCAAGGACTTGGAGAGGAGCCGAAACTACGACTTTGCTCTGATTTCTCAAGGGGTTCCAACTCTTATCCTGCCACCAATGATTACTCCGATATTCGTGATTTTCCAACGCGATTCGATGGCGTCTTACAAGTCGCCGACGAGGTGAGCTTCATAGTTGATCGAACACTCAATCACCTCTGACTTGAAGTAGGTTGCTAAGGCTCCGCCCGGCTCTCAAGCAATGACCTTGGATATATCTAAATTCCATCGTAGGACACCGATCGCTCCAGCGCACAAGAAGTGGTTTGTCATGCAAGCCAGGCCCGGTGAATTCTACATCCAGCACTCTTGCCCTTTCGGCGCACGAGCATCCGAAGGCAACTCTGGCGAAGTTGCCAACGCTGCTCTTGATATATGGAGGGAGTTGGGTGTCCAACGTATATATAAGTGGGCAGACGACATGGTTGTGTTTCGATCTCCCATCGCGCACAACACGTACCCTTACAGTCGCGCCGATGCCCTGGCCCGTATTGAGAGCCTTGGTATCCCCTGGCATCCAGAGAAGGGACAGGATTTTGCTTCTCAATTCACCTACGTGGGGTTTGAATGGGATCTCAATAGAAAATCAGTATCCCTCCCACAACTGAAAAGGGAGGCCTTCCTGCAACGATTGAAGGAATACCTCCAGTTACCCACCGTC
>JAPEVF010000148.1:78222-90010 GCA_029747585.1 Pleurotus djamor | reverse complement strand
AGCAATGATCTTGGTACCCCGCAGCGGAGCACCTTCCCCACAAACGCAAATGGAAAACAGGAGACCAAAGTCTAAGGGTGGCGAGAAAACATGAACAACAGAGGGGGAGAACGGGTTCTGGGTTGCTGAGATCAGTGGGGGAGGGAATCCAGAGCGCGGTGGTACGGGCGGCAGGACGGACGGTGCGCCGGCTAGTTCTCCGTCCTTTGGGCTTGGGACCTTGGGAAGAAGGGGATCGGGGATCAAATGAGTAATCGGTGGATCGGGGGTTTCACCTTCCTTTTCGCCTCGCACCCACATCTCAGATCCACTTTTTTCGTCTGTGTGTAATGTGTTTATACCGAAGAAGGAGTTGGATTATGGAACGACATGGATCTATAAATACACTCGGTCTGAATCCCCCTTCNTTTTTTCTTTTCTTTTTCTCCAAGCTTACACCTGCTTCTGTTCCAGCAAGTCGAAGGCTTCCTCCCACCCTTTATCGTCTGAGAGTCCACTCCACACGTCGTCACCGTCTTCATCATCGACACCCATCGACATCAAGAAGCAAGCATGAGCTCGTCGCACACCCACGATCTTGAAAAGGGCACTGTCGCACACGACGACAAGTCTTCTCTGCCCGTCGAGAAGCCCTTCCACCAACACAACAACTACGCCTCCAACGGAAATGGCAACGGAGTGGTGGCGCATACACCTGCTCCCCGTCCTTCCACCATCTCCAACCCAGGTCCTCTGTGCGTCTCTCTTCTCTTCCCTTCCTTTCATACACTGTGTCTGACGTTTCATTTCGTGATACAGTGGACTCTTCTCCTTCGCCTCCACCACGTTCATCTTGTCCCTCTACAACGCCAACGCGCGGGACATCCACACTCCCAATGCCGTCGTAGGCATGGCCGTCTTCTGCGGTGGGCTCGCCCAGCTCCTTGCGGGTATGTGGGAGTTCCCGAGAGGCAATACGTTTGCTGCTACTGGTGAGTTTTCGTCTACTCCCTCCCTTCTCTTCCTTCCCTTCCTACTTTCCCTTCCTTCATTTCTTCCTTCATTTCTTTCTTCGTTCGTTCTTTCCTCTATTCGCGAGCGTATCATCTTCGTATCAATCCTCTTCATTATCTCTTCCCAAATACCAAGCCATTCTAGAACCGCCCACTCCCGCCCTCTTTCCCTCGCCCGACATCGCTTACCCCCATCCTCACCCACTTTCGTATCTCTCTACCCTTGTCGCCGCTCCATCCATCCATCCATCCTCCCTATCTCCCCTCCCTCCTTCCCTCTACACTTCCTCCCTTCGCTTCTTCTATCTTTGANTTTTCTTCGATGGTTTTTCCTATCACACTATTTTCGTCTTCGTTTTTCGTGGCTGGTGAAATCACCAATCACCTCGGCCCCCGCATCCCCGCGGTCCGTCCCTCCGTGTTATCCACCTCCCCCCATGTTGTTCGGGTGTCCTGGGTTTTCGATCAGGGCTGCCCTGGATCGGTGGATTGGTCAGGATCCGGATTGCGCACCGATACGTCGGGGTCCTTTCACTCTATTTCCTTTTTTCGTTCGTTTTCGTTCTACAACATACGGCTTGTGGTTTACTCTACGCATAGTCGTATGTTCTTGGTATTCCACTACTTCCCCTTCCATCTTACCTCTTACTCCTCTCATCCCCCTCCTCACTCAATCACTCAAACACCATTTACTAACCAACCCTTCTTATCATTTCAATCGTATAGCATTCACATCCTACGGCGCATTCTGGATGTCCTACGCAACGATCCAAATCCCCTCCTCCGGAATAATCGCCGCCTACTCCACCCCGGACGAACTGCACCAAGCACTCGCCATCTACCTCACCGCATGGACGCTCATCACATTCTACTTCTTCATCGCTGCCCTCCGGAAGTCCATCGCTTTCATCACGTTATTCGGTTTTCTCACACTCACATTCTTACTACTTGCCGCCGGTGATTATAGTGGGGTGAGTGGATTGGGGAGAGCGGCGGGGGTGACGGGCGTTGTTACGGCGTTTGTGGCGTGGTATATTGGCGTGGCGGAGTTGTTGGCGAGTGAGAAGAAGAGGATTGGGGATATGCCGTTGGGGGTGTTTTAAAGTTTAAACGTCCTAAATGGTCTTGAGAAGTCGAGTTTTTTCGTCAAAGTCGGGTGGTTGGTTTTGATGGTGAGGAGGGGAGAGAGGTGTTCNTTTTTTCGTTTGCTTACCCAAGTAGTTGGTGGTGTCCCCCATGCCCTCTATTCGTATTTTTCGTGTCTTCGTGTTTCGTGTCTTCGTGTGCCCAAAAATTCGAATCCAATTGTAACGATCTCTTTTTATTGAATTGACTCTATCATCAACACGGTTTTCTATACCTAACAATCTGAGGGTATGTGTGAGTTGACGCCGACGGCGACGACGGGAAGGACAAGGATAACGGGAAGGAGAATGATGACGACGACGAACCTTTGTCTAATGACGTCCACCATACAACGCCCATGCCCGACGCCCGACACTCGACACTCAACGTCGAAGTTACCGACGTCCACCGCCATTAACTTCCCGCCTCGCAAGTTCGCGTACCTTACCTACCAAGACCTCCAAGACCACCAAGTACACCAAGACCCTAAGCCCTCCAAGCCCTCCAAGAGATCCAAGAGGTTGAACTTGAGTTTACATCGCGTAAACCGTTCGTCTATAAAGAAGACAATTCTTCTAGACCTTCGAGTACCCGATGCGATGAGAACAGTGAAGGGAGTGAGCAGGAGAGGGAAGAGGGAAAACAATGGGAGACGTAGGTGGGGTGCGGTCAAGGAAGTGAGGGAGGGCATTGGTTTTATATATAAGGGAGAAGGATGGGAGGATGGGGATGGGAATGGGTAAAAGTAAGTGAACGGTCGGCACGGGTGAACTATGAACTTCCTGTCCAAACGTTAACTTGCGACAACTCGAACTGCCGAAATGTTAGACGGGAATGGGAAGGGAGTAGAGTTATTGCGCCCTCCGAGCTTCCCCTTCCATACACACGGACGTGTCTAGACTACATGATAGATGATAGGATAGACGCTTCTTATCGCCTAACCACTGTCGATACACGGCAACGGAGGAAGTATAGACTCTAGAGTGACACGGCAACGGAGGGAGTAGAAGATAAAGATACTTAGAAGAAGCGGCGGGAAGTGGGATAGAGTTACTCCCTTCCCTTGAATCCCTTTACCCGAGTAGTCGAAGGCGTCGGCATACTACCACTAATTATAACTGCGAGGGAGGGAGGGTGCAAGGAGGGGTGAAGGTTAGGCCAAGCGAACGAACCTACCTTTCCTACTTTGAACGAACGAACCTCGAACGAATGAGGGGCTCCTCGGGGACGAGAAAAGAGAAAACAGGGAAAAAGCTCAGGAAACAGGAAACAGGGGTAGCTGGTAGGGGGAGCANTTGAGAGAGGGGTGGAAGGAGGGGGGTGATAGATATCCCGCCGTGCCGCCTCTTGAGCTCCCTCCTCCGAGTCGAGTCCCTGCAATATTGCGATTAGTGCGACATGCGACGTTCGTAGTATGATCGGTATGGGGTGATTGGAATTAGGGTGAGGCGGCGGCCTCGTCTCGTCTCGATCCAAGTCAAGTCACTCCCACTCGCCCTCTCCCTAGTCCTCCTCCCTTTCATTCTTATTACTTTCTGTTTATCGTATCCGGCGCCGTATGCACTCCAAAAACCAACAAAACAAGAAAAAAAGCGAAAAAGAAAAGAAACGAAAAAGGTGGGCTCGGGATTCCATGTGGTGCTCCCCCCAAACCTCCCACACTTCCCATCACTATACGGCCGGCACTATAGAACCCAAGACGGGTGCGAGGCACTTAATTAGCCGGTTTACACAGCAGATCACCAGGTAATTGGGTGCGACCCAAAAAACCAGTGTTGGGTGAAGAGTACTAGTTTTTCGACTCGGGAAAAGGATGGGTGCTTGCAACTGGATATATGGGTGACCAAAGAGGGTTTCTCGAACCATACGAGGGTTGGGTGCGTCGAACCAATGACGGATATGGGTGTATAAGTCACACGGTCAGTAAATGGACCCTAGTAGTCGCACGGTCAATAAAGTTAGTTCTCACAGTCACATCGACGCGTCAAAGCCTGAACGGTCACGCACCCAGTGCGTAACTGGTTTTCTTGTTGATCTCCCGCGACGTCCTTGTCGATATAATGCACAGCAAGTCCCGCTTTGCTCCTTGTCCTCCCCCTCGAACACTCCTTCTGTATCAGCTCTTTTACACTGCATTTGATGACCAGCCGCTTCCGTTTCACCGACTCCGGCTTGGGTCCATTTGACGACGACGACAACCCGATGTACCACAAGAAGAACCTCGAATGGTACTTGGATGTCAAGGGCTTGGAGTCCGGAGGGGAAATCTGGGTACGTTATCGATTCATTGTTCTTCCCCCAGCCCGCTGACTGGCATTAGCGTGCACATGCTTTGGCCCGTCTGGACGCGGTGTATGACAACAGTCATCATTACCTTCTCGTCGAATTGAACTCGAAGTTTGTTTTTCGACACGCTATGCGTGTCTACAATGTGCGTCCTACGGGTTATTTGTTCTCTGGAATGTTCTTATCATCTTTTAGGTCGAACGCGACGAGTTCTTGTTGATCTGGCGTGTATACACTCCATACTGCGTGGACGTTGAGGACCAAGTCAGTCCAGTCATCATTGTTGATGTCTGCCCAAACGACCCCACCTCTCGCCGACCCCATTGGTTCTCAATGCCTCTCAACCGCATCCGCAGTTCAATCCAACCTTGCATCCGGCAAATCGAGTACATCCGCCATCTATTCCTCATCACTACGCCTGTGTTCAATGCTCGTGCCCAGGTAGGATATTTTCCTTTTCATTGCAGATCACCTATCTTACCGCAATTGACCCAGGCTGACGAAATTGATGCTTGGTGTCAAGATGTACTGGTGCGTCCATGGCTATTTATTCTTTTCGTTGCTAATTCTCATCCCACTGGTGACGCGAACAGAACGCTTGTGACCCCGAATTTGTCAAAGAGATTACGGGGGTCCCTTCCGACCAGGTATCGGATGCGGAGCAGGTCCAAGGGAGTCAGACTGCCATCATCAATAGTGATGACGCGGATGCAACCTTAGTTGATATTGACCACAAAGATATATGATTTACATGCTATGTAGTACTTATCCACCCCAACTACTATTCCTCATCCTCGTCCGGATTGTAAACCGCACGGTTTACCTCGCTTGATCGGTCAATAATGGCCCATCCTCTCCTCAGCGGAAGCCGCCCAATAAGTGCCTGTACACAGTTCATGTCCACCACCTCAATGCGGTCGCACTTTTCATAGTACGGTGTTCCCAACCCATCAACCGATGAGTCAATGACTTCGCATAGCCGAATTGCCGCCAAAAAAAAGGGTACAAGGGCAGGAGAGCCTCTGCGCAGTGACGGCCGGGAGATGGAGCGAAAAGATGTGGACTAGTTGTCCATAGAAGGTCCGGAGCTCGAAGTCAGATCGAGCACGTCGTATGTGAGCATTTTTGTCGACAAGCTGTTCATACTAGACGGGTTCATGTCAGTATGGCAGTTGAGTAATGGAGAAACGAACTAAGCTTACCCGAATGTAAGTTGTGTCCCTTCGATCTTCAACATGCTTCACAAATGATGATGCATGCATGTCATCCCCTCCGTCCAGACGACGTACGCATGCCCATTGTTCCAGGTAACCATCAAACACAATAAGCCTTCGCAGGGCTGCCGGTGTCATAGAGCATCGTGTCGCGAGACAGATAATGATCTTGTTGCGAAGCGAGTTGTCGACAGAATCCGATCGAGTAGTGGGGGGAAGAAGCATACAGCTTGCGTCTAAGTCCTGATATCAGGTAAAGCCGAAATGACAAGGCTCAAAGAAAACTCACAGTCTGGCGATGAGAGACCCCTCAAAGCTCGTCCAGTGACGACGTCGGTAGTGGGAGGCTTCGAGAAAGAGTTGTTGAGGTTGTATTGGATACGTATCTGTGACAATCTTGCTTGGGCTAGCACCTTGTTGT
This sequence comes from Pleurotus djamor, assembly GCA_029747585.1. Taxonomy (NCBI): domain Eukaryota; kingdom Fungi; phylum Basidiomycota; class Agaricomycetes; order Agaricales; family Pleurotaceae; genus Pleurotus; species Pleurotus djamor. Next base: position 83,972 of record JAPEVF010000148.1, on the reverse strand, counting down.
CGAGGTTGGCAAACGGATGGCGGCGGCTTTTGATGAGACGTTGAAGCTTCCCGCAGTAGCGTTCGGTGGGAAAAGCCCAATATGTCCAGACTGGGCCCATCGCTTCGATGCTGTCGGCTATGTGAAGCAGCGCGTGGATTGTTACGGGACAAGTTGACAGGCGTGAGGGATCGTGTTGATAGTATATTCTAGCGATAGGTGAGCAAGCTGAGCAACTGTGTGAGAATTAGTACTTACTTTTCGTAACCTTGAACCCATTGCTGGAAACCAGTACGAAGCAGCTGTATTTCTTCGCGGCTGATTTCAAACTGGAGACATATCTTGACAAGCTGTACCAGTTTGATGAAGTGCTTGAAATATTTTGGCCGGTTGAATAGTCGAGCAAGGAGAGGCGGACCAAGATATTGCATGAAGAATGATGTGGTGTCCGCAGTGATGGCCATACGGTCTTCGGCAATGTTGGGAGGGCGAGCACCAAATGCGGATGGGATTGATGAGCCAGCTGCCTCGCATGCTTTCCCAACATCTTCCCAGCCCTTTTTGCTGAGGACATAGTCCTCCGATCCTGCATCAAGACCCTTATAGTTCCCAGTCCAAAGCAAAATGAGGTTCTTCATGACGTTCTCGAAGATCAAGTGCATGAAATCGTATGGGAAGGATTGCGGAAACGAGATCCCGGGGAGTTGACTGAGAAGGGCAATCCCCTTGACACCGTACTCCTTAGCGAGGGCGTTCGAGGCGGTCTGCGAAGGGGCGAGGAGTACTTGGGATCCTTGTTCGTGCATTTCCTGGTGCGAACGTAGAGGGAGGTTCCCTGGATCGTAGATGCGAGGGAGTTCCGGGCTAGCCTGAACCAGTGGATGCGAAAACCTGTTCAAGGGAACATAATGGGTGGTTGACTTGCTACCTGGGATACGAAGAGCGCGAATGCGACACATGCGGCAGGGACAGAGGCCATTGTGGCCTTTGATGTGCATCATCATTGATACTGCAGGGATATCCCCGAAGCCTAGGACAAGATACGCTCGCATTGCAAACATCTCCCGTTGAATGACATCGTAGGTTTTCACACCAAGCGCCAGCTTCAGGAATTCTTGATACAGCGGCCAGGCAAAGGAATCAAAATCCTTTGGCTTATTGGGACCCGGGATAATGCCAGCGCACAGGATGTAGCGGAGGTGGAAGCGGATTTCGGGGGGAAGGCCATAGTTATAGACGAGCAATGGCCAGCAGGTTTTCTTGCGGCGTCGAAACGGAGCGAATCCGTCAGATGATACTCCGAGCAGGACATCTCGAGGATCCTCGAAGTACTTGTAAGGGCGCTCTTTGCCATCCACCACGACATGCTGCTGACAAAGGTGCTTGTAGTATTGTCCGTCCATAACGTCGGTGACTTTTGTAGGGTCAGAGGTATGATTGTGTCGGTAGTTCATCTTCTGGGAGAACGAGGCGTTGCCGTAGTATGCTTGTAGACGTGGGATGATGGGGATGTAGTTGAATCGGCGACGCGGTTGGCCGTCCTCTGATAATCGCGGTTCATTGCAATACGGACAAGAGTCGAGCTCTTTGTACGGGTCCGTATAGCAGCAACAGACATTGATGCAACAGTCGTAGGTTTGTGGCTCGAAAGCAGAAAGAAAAGCGACGCGGGCGGCAATGGACTTGAAGGATGGGATTTTTCCATCGGGCAATTGTCCTTGGAAGACTGAGGACAGTCGGTCGTATGCGTCATCAGAGATCCCCTCTTCGGTTTTATATGCATATAAGCGCAGGAAGAATAGCTCATCGTCGCTCAATTCTTCGACTAGAGATGTGAGAAGTAAGTCGTGTGAACGGTCACATCGTGGGATATCAACACTTACCAAAGTCAGCCAGCTCTTGTTCAAACTGCTCGTTCATGTTGTTGAAGTCGTCATCGTCCAACATGTCTCCCTCCAACCCAAATCCATTTGTAGTATCGTCAAAGTCCTCACCCTTGTCCGGCTCTCCAAGTTCCTCTTCTTCTTCTTCATCACTGTCCTCGGCATCCTCGACCGTAGCGCGACGCATGTTTGCTTGTGCATGATTCATTGCATCGTGGAATGTGGCCATATCAGTGGGGTCATCCAACTCTACAGCTGGCCCAACGTCAGATCGAGCCTCCGAGGCATTGGAAGGTATGGGTGAAGGAGTACGTTCCAGGTGATCTGGTGGGCTTATTTCTTCATATTCAAGCTCTGGTTCCAAGCGTTGAACATCGTCAGGATGAAGCTCTGACGCACAGGTGTTATCCTGCCGCACAAGTAGCTCAGAATTGGAATCACTAGGAGCTACGGAGCAGCGTGATTCGGTTTCAGGCAGCCGTCCAGCAGGATCAGAGGCGCTAAGCTGCTTGTTCTCGTAGGCAACTGCGAGAGTCAGAGTGAAAGCGCGTCCGTGTCGATGGTTGAGTTTCGTTCGAGGGTGAACTTGCTTATTGCAACCACAGTCGCACAGTACCCGTTCGCCCTTGGAAGACTTCCTACCACCCTTCTTTGGTGGTCGTGGCTGTCGTCGTACAGAAACCATCGTGTGTTAGTCTTGAGCTTAGGTACTTGACTTGACTCAAGAGCTTGGTATGTCACGTTCACGATCACGCCGACGGAACACGGTCATCTGACTAAATTCAAATTATAGGGTAGATAAGGGCGACTTCGTTTGAATTCGACATCTCAACATCTTTCTTCCTTCCCCCCACATCCCTCCCCCCATTCTGGTGAGCTCAGTCAAACGCGGCAATCAATATTGTCTTTGGTTCCTCACATACTCTCATTACCCCATTAGCACTTGACGCGACTCGACTCCATGGGCAAGCAACCAACTGGCCGCAAAGGGGGAAGACCTAAACGCGGTCAAAACACTAGTCCAGCAACCCCTGCCGTATATTTCATCTCACTCTCTTCATTCTCCTAAATCCTCATTCTCATGTTCTAGGTTATCGGCATGAATGCAAACGCGTTCATGAACCCAGCCACCAACTTGGACGTGAACATGACCATGAACGCGTCCAACTCGAACATGAACGCGTCCAACTCAAACGTGAACACGTCCAATTCAAACATGAACGCGATTATGGGCCCCAGCATGAACTTCAACGCGAACCCAACTGCGAATGCCCACTTCGGTACCAACACAGGCGCGACTACCCCCTTCAACAACCTAGACGCCAATGTCCACTACAACAACACCCTAAACACGAACTTCAATAACACCAACACAAGCTTCAACAATGGGAACGGCATGTACCTTGGCCAAGCTAACCAGTTCCATTTCCAGAATAGCCCTTACACGCCCAACGCGACCACAGGTTCATTTGACTTGTCCTCGATGTACTCGTTCCCACCCACCCCGAGCCCGCCCTCTACCCAAGTCAACTCATTGGGTACTGCGGCCACCATGCCCCCACCACTCCCAGCTACACCGCTCCCAGCTGCACCGCTCCCAGCTGCACCAGCTGCTGTCCCGGCTGTTGTCCCGGCTGCTGTCCCAGCCGTCCCAGCTGCTGCTGCCCAACCTGTCGTGCCGGTTGACCCTGCTATCCAGGCTCGGGTTATTGCTGAGCTTCAAGGTTTGTCACGCCGCCCACTGATACCAACTACTTCACAGCATATTAATCATTTTCAGATGAACTCGCCTCTGCAATGCGCCGGCTGGAATTTGCAAACAGTGCTTCCGAGCCGCCCTCAGATGGCACGACTCCCATCTTACCCATCATCAGGCCTGATGGACAGGCTGGGAGCCTTGCTCGTGGCTTTCGTCTTGAACCGATCATGATGTCTCACTTTCCTGGAGGCAATCATCGTCTCTTCAAGGCAATCCAGGTGAGTGTCTGCTACTTTTCCGGCCTTCTCTCGCTCCCTTAATATGCCAAGGATTAACTCCTCTTCTCTCAGCGTTCTATCTTCCTCTACTCCATTCAAGTGAGCTTGGACTTCAGCATCAGTTACAAGCATCAACCCGCCGACAAACTGGCCAAGATATTCAAGGCGGTCAGTCCCGCATAATCATATTACTACCGGCTGTTCTGATCTTTTCACAATCTAGGGCCGTCGTGATTATCCCTACCTGACTCGTGCACGCTTTCCCAACGACTGGGCGCAGAACGACATCCTCAAGCAGCTCATTCAAAATGTACGAAAGAGATTGCGAAAACTCGCACGTGAAGCCGCCGCCGCCGCAGCAGCAGCAGCAGCAACCGCACCCGGCGTCCCTGCTCCTGCCACTGGTACCCCTCCTGCTCCCGTTGCTCCTGCTCCCGCCCCCGTTGCTGCTCCCGCCCCCGTTGCTGCTGCTGCTGCCCCCGCCGCTCCTAGCGCAGTCAACCCAAACCATGCCAATATGGGTTCAGCACCTCAAGTCCCTTCAAACACTCAATCAGCTGCTTCAGCGTCTGCCACCCAGCCCGTCGCAGGGCCTTCCAATATCAATCGGAACCATCACGCTGAGGATAGCGATGATGACGATGACAGCATGTTGTACAACACTCATTAGATCACCATACATGCCAACCCCTCGCATAGCAACTTCTCAACGGTGTCGCATCCCAGTGCCATCCCTCCTCTCCCTTATATTTCCTGTTCCATTTCATCGATGTCTACGCCCCTGCTTATCTGTATGTCCCGCTCGTGTGGCAACCCGCATGCACATTTGCCGGCGCCTCGATATCTCATCCCTTCCCATTGTCTTTGTCTTCTTTTCCCGATGATCCCTATGCCTCCACTTTACCACTATCCCCCTCCTATTGTCTATCTTACTTGCTTGCGCCTTCGTTACCCGATAACTAGGTTTATTAGTATGATACCATCCTACTATCCTATTGTATCCTATCCCCAGTGCGCAGCCCCAAATATTATGTGAATTTTCGTGTATTTTGACCCAATTTTGAGAACCCAAAGTCCAGTTATTGCAAACCATCTACGAGGGTGACGATGAATGTAAATCTAAGTGCACCTCACCCGAACTTCTAGTTTTGGAAACCTGTTTCGACCAGATGCGAGCGGCAACGAAACATATCCTCATAACCCAAAAGTTGGTTGCGCGAATTCTCTCTTCTAAACCCAAACAGCCAATTCCTTTCTGGTTTCGCGAACCCAAAAGCTAGATTTTCGGCACCCATTTCTCGGTTTTACTCTTTGGGTTTCTGAAACTATCTCGGGGTCACGTAGTGCGGATCGCTTCAAAGCTAATCCCAACGGCACCAATACCTTGTTATTTTTTTTTTGTATTTTGGCCCACACGGCACTTGACACGGCGCGACCCACATTAGAGTACACATCAATTTTCCTAATCAACTAATCAACGTCAACTTGTGAGTGGGTGGATGGGTGTGCCGTGTGCATTATCGTTTACCCGGTTCTAGGTACACCTAGCCACCTAGGTTCGCTCCAACACAAAGAAAACAAACGATCAACGATCAATAGTTGATTAAGCTGAAAGGGTATGTGGCGGGAGATGGTGCGATTTTCGGAGGCGATGAGCGATGAGAGGTGGGTTGGATGGAGGGGGGGTGGGTCGAGGAGGAAGGGGAGAAAAAGAAAGGAGGAGAGAAGGAGGGGAAGAGGAAGGAGGAGAGAAGGAAGGAAGGGACAGGAGAGAGGATGATCATGAGTGGGTTGAAAGGAATAAGGCTTAAGGCTTAAGGCCTAAGGACTCGGAGGGGATGAACGAGGAAAACTTGCGAGGGAATAAGGAGTGCAAAGAGAGGGGATAGGAGGTCCTTGTGGACTTGGGGG